>VDFB02276976.1:0-85591 GCA_007258455.2 Sequoia sempervirens
TAAGGGGTTCAACACTCCAAGAGGGGGCCGAAGACTTCTTCAAATTATTGATAATATTTAATGAATCTCCCTCAAGCCACACCTTTCTAAAGCCTTTAGATTGATCCAACTTCAACCCATGATAGGTTGCAGATGCTTCCGCCAATTGTGCGTTGCTCTTAGGTAAAAAGTTCATTTTTGTATGATCTCTTCTAGGGAATTATGTATAAGAATTACATTAATTTATAATTCTTCCTCAATTATTTTGGAAATTTGTTAGTTAACTTTATCATTGAATATGAGCTTGCGGAGATAAATTCAAGTATCACCTGAAGAATTGATTTTTTATTGGCTATATAGAGGTTATCAAATATGTTTTCATTACTTCCAAAGGTTTTCCTAACAAGAATAAGGATTTAAAAATGGTATGTGGCCTCGTCACTTATTTGTCCTAACTTGAGTACTTGTAGCTCTAGGCTACAAAAGTAGTATTTCAAATTGTATTTTCTTGTTGACCTTCTCATGTACGTGTCTTCTTTTTCCTCATCCTTTAATGACTCAACTAATGGTCATTTGAATTTCTATTTTTTCTTAGTTAGTTTTGTGATGGATTGGCTATGCCTTCTTCTTTTCCACACTCAAATAAACCAATGC
Source organism: Sequoia sempervirens (assembly GCA_007258455.2). NCBI lineage: Eukaryota > Viridiplantae > Streptophyta > Pinopsida > Cupressales > Cupressaceae > Sequoia > Sequoia sempervirens. Next base: position 634 of record VDFB02276976.1, read on the forward strand.
TTCAATGGCAACTTTTTTTAGTGACTCAAGTAGGTCTACCCTTCCTTTCTTCTTCTACAATGGTGTTATAGATATTTTTATCCTTACTTTATACTATAGTGATTTCTTTTTATAGTTCTTCCTCTGCTAATTCCTATTTGGTTTTAGAATCCCTAATTGAAAATGGTGACGATGGTGAACCTATTTTTCATCTATCATATATTTTTCTTTCTATTGGATAATGTGATTTTTTTCTCTACATTTGGGGTGATTATAAAAAAAAATTGTAGGGTGTTTAGTGTCCTTCTATTTTTAAGATTATTTTATTGTTTTTCTCCTATTATTTCTCTTGTGCCTTTTTCTTGCTCATATTATTATAAAACTTTTTATAAGTTCTATATCATAATAACTTGGAGTCTATAGGTAGGGCCAATGATGCTTATGCATTTTCTTCAATAAACTCATTAGAAACTTCATAACGTAACTAAAATTGCTAAAAAATTCACCAAATTCCTTTTTTACTAACTCACTTGTTGAAATAATGGTATGTGCACCATGAATTGACCCCCTTATATTCTAGTACTTGATCAAATATACCTAAGAAATCCTAACAATGTCCTCAAGAAGTCAAATGCAATTAAAAGAATTATAGAACCATACTAGAATGTGTATGTGATCTTCATTATATCTATATTTTTAATAGATACTCATAAATTATTTCAAACAAATCAAATTACTTTTTGTTCACCATCATCTCATATGCATCTATTGTGTATATGCTTGTACTTGATTTCTCCCTATTAGTGTAGAAGATTTTTTAGTAAATTCCTTTCACTACATGGTTAAAATATCTTCCATAAATGTATTCCTTCCATAAAATTATCTCCTAACAATTCTATAACTTGTTCATTCTTCACATTATTCTTTATAGGTAGCTTACCTTTATCCCAAAACCTAGTCACTACCTTGATATCTTCCTTCATGATAGGGTGTGTCTATGTATACATCAAATCATAATGAAATAAATTAAGTAGCCTAACCCATGATTCTTCACACAAAAGTTTGTAAAATCCTCCCATGTGTCCAATTTTAGATCACCAACTCTTCTATCTGGGTAGAGATATTCTTGTAACCCCGTGTTTGGATTTAAAGTGGTTAGGGCTAGTCGCTTCTTGAGTTAGGTATGATCTATTCTCATAAGTGCGGTCATATATTTCGATATATCCTCTACATATAGTATAGATGTTGAGATGTGGAAAGCCCTGGATTTAGCTCTCTATCACCATTTAAGGGTATTTTTTTATATTTTGAATAAGGGTTATCCTTTACTTGTACCAAAGTGGGTTTTTTCATTCTTTCTCATTTGAATGCAATCCTAAATCTTCTTGTTCTCATATTTTCTTATCTCAACCTAACCCTACTTTTATTTTTGATTTGATTTATAACTTGAACTCACCACTTAAATCTTCTTCTAGTTTGGTATTTCCACTTTAGTTCCCTCAACTAATTTTACCTCAACACTTCTCTTCAGCTCAAATCCATTCAACAATTAGAAACTTTGATTGATTTGATCTACTCAATCGGTGTCCTTATGTAAGATTCAAACAACACTATTTAAATTAAATATTTATAGCTACCCTTGTCTCTCCCTTTTTTGAATTATATATTACCTTTTTGTTTTATACCACAATTATTTTTATAGATTGATTTCATCTCTTAGTCACCCATATAATAGGGTTTTAACCTTGACCAATTAATATAACCTAAAGGTAAAATATGATAAACTTTATGGTCCAAACCACTGAATTTTAATTTTCTATAATTTTTTGAACCAATCATTGTAGATCAACACTATGTCACTAATTTCTAATGTTTAATTATTTATGTTTTTATCATGCTACACATTTTATATATTTTATCCTATGTTTGATTACTGGTAGCAATATAATAGTTTTTTCGTCAAAATTTTATCTAGTTAACCAAACTTTTTCTAATAGAATCATCCTTAGTTAACCTAAATTCTTTATCCAATAAAAGATGTGGTATCACATATTTCATGGGAAGTACAACATCCAACCTATATACAAGTTGAAAAGGAAAAAAATTAGAAAACCTCTTGATAGAAGCTTCTTGGGATCTTCACATCCCATTCTAAAGTATTCCCATTGTACATTCTCATTAAAGCAATGCATAGAATTTTATTGAAAGATTAATTAGCTCCAACAACTTATGGATGATAAGTACTACTTTTATGTATTATCATAAATTTATCTAATAGCTCCATAGATTTTTACTCAAAAAATTCCTTTCTTGATCATTTTTTATATTCAAAGGACAACTAAACCATTTTATAATATTTTTTTATATATGAAACTTGTCGTAATTCTAGTTATATGTGTTGGACTAATTGCCAACGTCTCCCTTCGAATTTGGTACATGGACTAACCGCCTCCCATGGGTCCATTTATCTGCCATTTGTATCGGGTGTTAACAGATTGATCTTTTGGCGCAACAGTAAACATGTTCCAACAAATGGTATCAAAGTTGTGGTCACGAGTTTGAATCCCCTCAAGTGACGTTGAGGGAGGATTTTTGGAATAATCGCCAGCATCTCCCTTTGGATTTGGGACATGGACTAACCACCTCCTATGGATCTATTTATCACATTTGTATTGGGCATTAACATGTCGATCTTTTGGCACAACGATAAACATGCTTCAACAATATAATCTTGTGTATCTTCTACCTTTTCCCATAGAGTCATATTAAATTCCTACTACAATTAATTATTGATGGTAATCACGATTAGGAGGATCCATTGGTCCAATGATATTAATTGTCATTTCTCAAATGGGACTTGCACCAGTATTGGTTGTAATAGAATATCATCCCTTGCGGTAGAATTTCCTATATTTGACATACATCACTTATGAGCATACTCGTGTGCATATTTTAAAGGTGTGGGCTACCATATATCAACCAATAATACATTTATCCATTTACCATTTCCTGAATTATATCCACCTAAAATACCTTCATGCACTTCTCTCAAGATCTCTCCCCTCATGTTCTAGTACTACTCTTCTTATAACCTCACATTTTCTAATAATATGTAATTGACCCTTAATTAGAGTAGAAGGTAGGGACAACATCATTAATCTTTTTCCTTTTTCTATACTATTATTGAAAAAATATTCTTTACCAATAATTTTACAATGTCTTTCAATTTAACGAGCACCACATTAACTTTAAATAAGTGTGCACCAAGTAATTTATTATCAATCACCCCATGGACTTCTCTTTTATCAAACCTATACAAGTAATCAAGTACCTAATTATCTTTTCCTAGTTTCACCATTATTTTTAAAATCAAACTCCTATAATAGCATTAACCATTGAGAAATCATCCCTTGGATCACCACTCTATTTATAAGATACTTCAATGGTTTATGATCTACATAAAAATTGAAGAGAGTGGGAGAAATAAATGTTTATATTTTTGTAATCCATATACCATTTGCAATTCCTTTCTTTTATTTATTTTTATTTGTTTTCTTAGATGTTGTGAGCTCCCTACTTGTCAAAGTAATGGGAGTGTCTCTTGGTTGTGCCAATACTACCTTGACTTCTAAACTATAAGAATCCACATAGATGTGGAAAAGAATCCAATAAGGAAAGATAAAAATAAGTGTTTAATGATTTTATGCTTTAGTACATCAAATTCTTCCTAATATTGGCGTGTCCATTCAAATATCGTATGATTCTTCTTCTTTAACAATTCCTCAATAGGTCCTACAACTATAATATAATCTCAAATGAATTTGCAATCGTACCCTATGTACCCCCAAGAAATTTTTGGTCTCAAATTCAATATTGGGTGGAGTAAGGTTCATAATTATAGCCACTTTTAGTTGATCTACCCTCATTCCTTACAAAGTATATTCCCTAGTAATGCATGAATAGGGTTCGAAAATGTACACTTTTTATGATTCAAGGCTATTCTTAAACTCCATCTTTCACATATTATCCTTAATGCCCACACATGATATTTTAATAGTTCAAACACCATCTAATCATCTAGGTATAGTTTCAAGAAGTCATGTCTAAAATCCTTGAAGGTGGTGGCCATAATTCTTCTAAATATAGGTGGTACTTTCATCAATCCAAATGAAATTATTATATAAATGAAAGATCCATATTCAGTAAAAAAAGTAATTTGAATTTTTTCGCTTAAATTTTAACTTAGTGATATCTTGATAACCCATCAATAAAATAGTATGTCTCCCTACCTGCAACTGATTCTAGCACCTCTTAAAAATAAGTATGAAAATGATCATGTATACATGCCCTTATTTAATTCCTTGAAACATACAAAAATTCTAATTTCATCAATATTCTTGTGTTGATCCACAATGGGGTTGATTTATTCCACATTTCAAAAAAAATGATGATATTTCTTATAAATAAGTTATTCAATTCATGTTTTACCTTAACATTTACATTTGGATTTATCTTGTAGGGATTTTTTCTCTATAGTTAAACTCATCTCTTTAGTTGTATCTTCATAATGCTTGCATCATCTTTGATGCCTTTAAAGTTCATAAATATCCTATGAAATAAAGACCCATATCCTTTGAATACTTCCATCAATTTTGTTTTTTTTTTCTCCCCAATAATTTACAACTCTTACTATCGAGGGTGATCCCTCATGTTCTATACTTTCTTACCTAATTTTAAGAAGTTGGTAATAATATTGTGATTTTTCCTTTTCAACAATTATTTTTTTCCTTCCTCAACACTCACATCCAAATCCTTCAAATTATCCTTTTAAAATCCATATATTTTATCTTCTTTACTTTACAACAAGTTTTTAGAGATACCACATCAACTTTCTCCATCCATTTAATCATTTCCAAATATCCTACTCCTTTTGTGGTATTGGTATTTCCCCTTTCTCTTCAAATTTTGACATAGCTCTTCTACAAGTAAAGTTATAACTTCTTTCATCTTTTGTGGTATGTAGTATAATCTCTAATTGGATCCTAGATTTAAAATATTTTTGAAAAATCTTGTAATATGATCCAACTATTTTATGCTCTCTTATCTTGATTGATGTACCATTTCTTTATGATTGAAGCTAGAGTCTTATAAAATAATTATATGTAGATCTTTTCAATGTTATCCCTTAATGCATTCAATCTCTAAAAAAATATATGTTTACATGCATTAGTTGTGCTTCAAAATTATGTAGTTGTGCCCCACTCCCCTTATTTGACTAGATATATGGCCTTTATAAGTACTATGTATTATTTTAATGTTAGGATATTAGTTTTATGTATATACCACCATCTCATTGTACTTACCATGTATTTATCATCAAGGGTCTAAATTCTGAATTCTTCTCTTTTTAATATTATTTCCATTTCTTTTAAGTATTTAATAAGGTCCTACACTCCTTAATACCTTTTGTAGTTTGATAACGGAGATTTCATGCTTAATTTGGTAGGGTCTATGACTTGGTAACTCTTCTATCTTTGTGGTACTCTTTACTACCAATTTCTCAATTCTTCTAACATTATGCACCCTCTTTTGTCCTCTCGAGATTATCTAGGATCCAAGCTTCTACCACATCCTAGATATCAATGGACAATTCGCCACTTTATAACAGTATTTCTCCCTCTAAATTATGTTCACCATTTATATCCATCTTGGATAAACTCTTTATTGAATATAACCTAAATATATCTTCTTCTGCATCCCCATCCTAGAATATCTCCTCAAGATATTCCCTTCCATATCATTATATAGGGGTATATGTACTATTTTATTTTCTACTTTGAATATTATTTCTTCTTTTTTTCGATTATAATCAACCAACTATTCTAAGTTAAGTAAAACACTAAAAGAATTAAATGATCCATTCGTATTGATCACCCCAAAATCTAGTCTCGCCATTATCCCCAAGTTGTTAACTTCTACATTTTTCTAAAGTCCCTATGGCATTTTTAGAGCTTCCATATACCAAAGTTATATCATAGTGGGTGTCCTGTAATTTTGGTTTCCCAATATTCTCCTAGGTTTGTTTAGTCATAATATCAACATTTGCACCTAAATCTATCGACATTTTTTAACCATCTATTATCAACCTTCATTTAACCAAAATAATATTTTTTCTCCATTTTTTTTACTCCACCATACTTCTAACTTAATATTTCCTATTGTCTTCTATTAATTTATTAATGTACTTGGAAAATTATTTTGGTTTTCTTATTATATTTTCCTCGTCCACTAATTTAGTCAATTATTTTAATAGATGTATATGTATCTTTCTAAATAATAAGCCTTGTAGTATTCCTTCTCTTTTCTTTTCTCTAATGTACCAAAAAAAATCATTCTTATCCCTTATAGGATATTTCTCCTCTTTTTATATTTTTCCTCTTGGACTAAATTTTCTTTTCCAATGTAGGTCCCTCCCTAGGTGTACTATATTTCCTCTTCATATACTCCTTTATAGCCGCCTTCCTCAAATATTATTTTTGTCTTGGTATTATTTCTCTAATTTTTGCTTCTCTAGTCCCCCTAATTCTTCTTCATTCTCTATCTTAGTATTTTGGAATCATCTAGCATTGTGTAGATATTTATTTAGAATTTTCATTAAGGCATCAATTCCCTTTGCCACATTAGGCCCTAATAGTTCTTCAAATTTAGTATTGACCAAACCTTCTTCATTTCAATAGTTTTTAGCCACTTTCAAACAACTAAAATAAACATGGGAGGTACCACCATAGAATCCACAAACCTTCTTAATTTTTCTTTTGCACTCATTCGCATATTACCTTTTCTCATTGCACTTGAAACAATCGACTTCTCTCCTTCTTGACCTTGATCTCTCCCTCTAGCATGACCACTATTATTGCCATTGTGGTACTATCTTCTATATAAATATTGTTCTTAATTAAAAAAATTATTTTTCCAAGAGGTTGAGCTTAATTGGTTAAAGCATTGAGTTCTTAATGTGAAGATCCAAGTTCAAATCTCAATGGAACATATCTTTGACCTTGGTCTCTCCCTCTACCATGACCACTATTATTGTCATTGTTGTACTATCTTCTATATAAAAATTATTCTTAATAGAAATTTTATTTTTGCCAAGAGGTTGAGCTTAATTGTATAAAGCATTGAGTTCTTAATGTAGAGACCCAAGTTCAAATCCCAATGGGACATATAATATATAACTCTAAGTTGTGACTCTTGGTCATCAATAGTTGGCTTCTAATATGGAGGTGGTTTCTAAATAAGTTTATTTCTAAATTGTGACTCTTGGTGCACACTTATTCCATTTGTGGCACGACAAGGTTTAGATGTAATGTTTCTTAATCACTAGCCTTATTATTCATCCTTTGACCTGTAGAAAAATGTATCCATCTCCAACCTTTTTGTGAAAATGGTGTACCAATACACATCCCAATCTCTTGTACCAGTACTAGTACCCATCTCCTGGAAAGCATACAACAAAGTTGTTACACATGGCATTTGCCTACTCTCAAGGGTAGATAGTTCTTTTGATGAAAAAATAATTGATCCACATGCAACTTCGTAATCGATAGATTACTTAATATTAATTAACTCAAACGGCACATTAGAATGTCGACCCTAAAGATGCTAGACATTGATAACATGTAGCCAAAAATGATTGGGATCCCATTGGATGAGTCACAACTTGATATAGAGAGTAACTAAATGTCAAAGGCCAATTTTGATATTGATAGACCAAGTGAGGTCTACACTAGTTATTTAATATATCTAAAATCTTATTACCATGCCTATTGTTGTTGGGCATTTTGCTATTTTGGACATTTATGTAATAAAAACGTCTGTAATACTGGAATCAACTAACACTGCACATTAAATATTGAAATTTGAAACATTTATATAGGACTTTTTGTACTGCCATCCCCGTCTCAGAAATGCCATGGAACATAGTGTTTGAAAAAATATTTATTTCTTAAAATTAGAAATCGGTAACACTTGAGTCTCATTCTCAGAATGCAATAGCCTAAGACAGATTATAATCAGATAAACTGTAATCAATCTGATCAAATGAAAAGGATGCTATTTTAGCGAACAAACTAGTGTCTTACAAAATCAAGCAAAAATCAAAAGGCGGGAGAATAAACACACTAGTGGAAGCAAAATTGAAATTTCCATGTTTGAAATGATGAAATAAATCTCCAAAGAATTTTAGAAGAATATTACTCTTCCAAATTGTCTATCTATAGCAAATATACCAAACTTGCAAGCTCTGCTATATGTACATCCTACAAAGAAAAACGTTAGTAACTAACAATCACTTTGCAATTGAAACAAACTTCCTATCCCAATATAGAACCAGGTACATATTCCATCTATTCTGAATTCACTAGGCATTACTTTCATTCCGACCAAACTGTTCATAGCATGAAACTAATTTTGGGACAGTGTCTTCAAAGTAACCCTGAACATGAGAGAATGGCAAATCCTTACGATAAATGTTAGGGTTAAGAGCCATGCGAACGTAAATTTTCTTAAAAAAAACCTTCTGTAAGACCACCTTGGATTTAAAGCTAGTTCTAAACACTAATTTTCTGTATCACTGTATTTGGTGTCTTTCCGACACTCTTTCAAAATATTAGTTTAATTTATGTCCTGAGCATGAAATCAACTGGAAAGTATAATAAAAGTAGTGTCATGAGCTTCTATCATGATCTGTCTCGACTTTCTGCTCCAAGCTCAATCCACTGTAAAGCAGATAATTTATCAATTTACAAAAAGAAAAAAACTGAAATCACACCAAACAAGATGAGATGTTTTACAGCAAAACCTGCTACTCACTTTTCGTTCGCCTCCTTTCTTAATTCTTCATTGTTAATTTCAATTTTAGCACATGCTGTTCTGATTTCTATGCATTTTTCACAAAGTTCCTTCCACTGTGCTTCCAAAAAATTCAGCTCAGCTGCTGCAGCTTGCTGAAAAATCAATATTAAAAGAGAGAACACGTTAGCTTTTTTGCCTTAATACTAATGACATGATGTTAACATCATTATAATCAATAGATTATTACGAAAAAGCCAAGTCAGGCAAACCAGGAAAGTAGTAAGATGACAGTTGCTTAACCTGGTTGAACTTTCTTTCACGATTCAAAGCCTCTATCTGCTGACCATATTCATGCCCAATGGCTTGCACTCTGCATCACATAAAATCTCGAGTTTTGCAGCCTTGGAAATTGTCATAGATACGTACATTCAAATGAGGTTGTTCTAATTTTAAAATATTATCAGAATTAAAGAATGAAACAATATGAATTTTCAATTTATCAGAATAACCAAAATAAATAGTTTTTGAGATATGGCATGCTGTCAGAGATACAAGGATCAATGATTTAGACCTTGGAAATATGCCTGTTTGATATACTCATTTTTGGGCTGCAGCTAAACATCAGCTATAATTATATCTGGCAAGGAAGAGTCACGCACGCAGAATAACAAGTTCAAATATATGCCAAATGTGCATGTTATTCTGCACAAATCGTCACCAGCAACATATTCAGAACCGAATATGGATTAAAAGAAAAATGATGATATGCTATGCAATTGTACAATCCAAAGGTGGAAACAAATAGGAGTAAACCCTTGTTTACTGAAAATACAGTAACTAGATAATTAAAATTCATCATTAGACCCAAAAGGAGACCGGGTTGAAGGATACTTCCCCTTCCCAGCATAGATACGTGTAACCACATATAAGTTGCTGGATTTGGATATGATACTCCTGAGATACAACAGATAGCATATCCAAACGTATCCATATACAAGCCCTTATTTGGGCTATATCTGATGTCTAGATACAGTACATACCGTCTGTTGCTGTATCCAATTTAGGGTTATTAAAAAGCATTGAAATTTTGCAAAAAACACAAGCATTAAAAATAAATGGTTTATATATAATTATAGACACAAAATCAATATTATAAATATAAATATAAATATATGTTTAGTATCAGGTTCTATGACTTTAAAAGTTTAGATGTATAAATAATTGAAAATGTGTGCATTTTTATTATGGCTGTTATCCAGACATATTTGTATGAGGGGGACTTGAAGATTTGCTATATGCATATCTGATAACGTATCAGATTCTATGAGGAACACATCAACTTTCCATGTTATCGTCACTCAAGGATGAATTTCATGTTCCTTGACATTGGAAAACCACAGAAATTATAACTATCAAAACAGACATATCCCATGGTTGAAGAGAAAGAACTTTTGACAAACATCCACGGGTGATCAAGAGCAGTAAATGGGACTGGAGAATAATACTGCTGCAATGCAGTTTCTACCATAGTCCCAAGACTCGCCGAGCATCGCCTAGACTCGGTGAGTCCCAAGGTAGGCAACCCCAAACAAGTCTAGGAGACTCAATAGTCAGCTACTTGCCAAACTTGCTGAGTCCCCTAGACTCGCCAAATTCGCTGAGTCTAGGCAAGTCCTGATGGAAAGACTCAGCCACAGTTGGGTGAAAGAAAAAAAAACAAACAAACAAACAAAAAAGGAATTCACTTAAATTTTTTTGTCTTATATTTGTCTCCTACACCCTAAAAGCAACTTCATTTCATTTTCAAGCCAAAGTAGAAAGGAAAAAAAGAGTTTTGAGCCAAAATTGGATTGCATTGAAAGGAAACCAGCAAGGAAATTGAACAAAAATCGGTGGTTGAATCACATTTGGGCAGGTTTGTAGCTACTTTTGGTGCATCTAAAAGAGTCTACAAAAGATTGGGAAGAGCCCACCATTGATTTCAGACAAGATTTAAAAGGTAAGTTTGTGTTTTTTGTTTTTTAATAAAAAGTTTCTCTTTTTCATTTATTGTTTCTTTTTTCTTTTTTCTCTTTTCTATTTTGTTTTAGTGGACCAAAGAACAAACCCTAGGTGTGTTTAATTTTTTTGTTGAAAACACTTTAGGTGTTTTGCGAAAAAAAAAAGTTTTATAGTTGCAAACCTTAAATTTTTTATATTAGTTTAATTATAAACCATAAATGTTATTTTTTTCTATTTATATATTATTGCAGCATTCTTTAAATTTATTAATTGTCTTTCTCACAATGTACAGAACCCTAGTTCGAAGAGACCCTTGTTGGAAACATGCTATCGTTAGGCAAAAGAAAGGAGAGATAATTTATTTTCATTGCAAACAAGCAATGCTTGTGGGAGGCACTAACAGATTAAAATACCATCTTGCACATATACCATGCCAAGATGCTAAACCATGCCCAACTGTGCCTAATGATATTATGTGTGAACTGCAAATTCAATTAGAAACCTTTGAGCAGCAAAAAGAACTAAAAAAGAGGCAAAGAGAAGAGATGGCAGCGATTGGTAGAACTGGAGTCTTTTTTTTTTCCATTCTTCCATTTCGTCCATTTTTAGGCACAGGTAATGGTAGTGGCAGTGGTAGAGTTAGCATTGGGCTTAAAATTCATGCATCTAGGTTAGATTCGTATATTTTTCCACGCACTACTCCAGGTTGCCAACCATCACTTGAGAGCATGAGATGGAACAAAAATAAAAATGGTGTAGCCAAAAGTGCAATTGAAGACTTTTGGTTATATTTCACCATTCCATTCCACGCAACCAAGTAAATTTTTTTTTTTTATATATAATTTGATTCTTTGTCTCTTGAATTTTTATATTTAGGTATGTTGAATTCAAATTTAAACTCTCAAGTTTACAATACTTATTTTATTTAATTTATTTGTGTTAGGTCTCCTTATTGGAAAAACATGGTTGATGCCATTACTATTTGCAAGACACTGTTCAAAGCCTCTAATGATGAGGAGATAAAGAGCCCCATCTTGCCTCAAAAGGTGGCTGATGTGAAAGCCACAATTGACGAACAACGAGAGATATGGAGGAAGAAGGGTTGCACCATCATGACTAATGATTGGATGGATAGAAGAAATAGAACATTGTTAAAGTTCTTTGTTTCTTTCTCAAGTGATTATACTACTTGAAATGCATTGATTTAGTGATTAAAATTTTTAATTTATACTTTATTGAATCATTTATTTTGTTTCTTTTTCAAGTGGCACAATTTTTATAAAATCTATTGATGCTTCATGAAACACAAAAAATGTTGAATTCCTTTGTGAAACTTTGGAGGAAATCTCGGCTGAGGTGGGTGAAAAGAATGTGATGCAAGTAATTACAGATAATGCAGCAAATTATGTTGTTGCAGGTAAACTACTCATAGATAGGCACCCATCATTATTCTGGACTCCTTGTGTTGCTCATTGCCTTGACCTCATATTGAAGGATCTTGACAAGATTCCATGGATCAAAGCATCTATGGGGACAGCCAAAAATATTTGTAAATACACGTACAATCATACATGGGTTCTAAACCTAATGAGGCAATTCACAAAGAAGGAATTGGCCCGTCCTGGAAAATCCCAGTTTACAACCAATTTTATCACATTACAATCCTTGCGTCAGAAAAAGGAAGCTTTGAGGCGCATGTTTGTTAGTGAAGAGTGGACTTACTCATCATATACTAAGACCAACGCACAAGTTGATATGGCTAATTAGATTTTTTTATGAGCAAAGCTTTTGGGTTCCAACCACATTACAATCCTTGCTATAGACAAAGGGAGCTTTGAGGCACATGTTTGTTAGTGAAGAGTGGATTTACTCATCATATACTAAGACCAACGCATGGGTTGATATGGCTAATTAGATTTTTTTATGAGCAAAGCTTTTGGTTCCAACCACAGAGATCGTAGAGGTAAATCTAATTCTCCATTATATTTTCATTCATTTTTTATTTTATTTGTTTATTTTTGTTCACACTTACTTATGTTAATGTTTCACAATAATTGTAGTTCACTAAGCCTTTAGTGGTTATCCTACAAGTTGTTGACGGGGGGAAGCCCACAATGAGCTACATATGAGGGCATTGATAGCGCCAAGGAGGCCATTAAATCCATTTATACGGGAGTTGAGGATAAATATCACCCCATTTGAGAAATCATTGATAAACAATGGCACCTTAAGCTAAGCCCCTACAAGCAACTATTTATTTCCTCAATCCAGCATTCCAATTTTGCCTGATTTCAAGACAGATGAGGAGGTTAAGAATGGGCTCTACACAATCATAGAGTGGATGATGCCTGATTTTGGTGTTGAAGCACAAATACTCAATGAGATTGAGATCTTTAGGCTTGCACAAAGAGATCTCTTTGCATGAGATATATGTAGGGCAACTCAGTTGACCTTACAACCAAGTAAAAATCTATTAAGAGCATAATTTAAGTTTAAAAATTAAAACTTTTCTTTTTTTACATTATTATTAAATATTGAAACATAAAGTTGGACAATGAAATTTTTATTTTTTTTCTCATTTCAGATGCATGGTGGAAAAGGTTTGGTGCTAAGATGCCAAATCTTCAAACAATTGCAGATTGAGTATTAAGCCAACCATGTAGTGCTTCAGATTGTTAGCGCAATTGGAGTATGTTTGAGCACATTCACTCCAAGAACAGCAATAGACTGTCAATGCAAAGTCTGAATGATCTAGTTTATGTTCATTACAACATTCACCTTCTCCACAGACAGATTTTGGGCAATGACTTATCACCCATCACACTAGAGAAGGTTGATCCACAATCAGATTGGATCATTGAGGTTGAGGATCCTATCTTTAGTGATGAGGACCTTGATTGGATTGACCAAATGGATAAAGAGGCAAAGGCAATAGCCATGGCAGAGGAGGAGGATAGAGCATGAGCAAACACCTTGGGATGTTGATGTGTCACTAAAACACAAGCAAATATCATGGCTGCATCATCATCCACGTGAAGAGCACAAAAGATTTACGAGAGGTGAATCAGTAAATCAATCACAAACTTTTATTTCTTAATCTTTTTCAAACTTATTACAATCAACTTTTTGATATGAATCAATTTCCCCTAAGTTGATACAACTTTTATTGAAATAATATTTTTCAAAGTAGGCACCAACCTACAGATTTACAAAAAGGATGATTTAGTAGAGTGTAACCTACAAGGAACACCTAGACCTTTACAAATTTAGTAGGCACCTACCTACAAGGAGCACCTACCCCTAGTGCAAAGTATCAAACCTTGACTTGATGGATGTAAGACTGCTTCAATCTGATCTTCACAATCCCAGCTCTCCAATCTGCCCTATGTGATAAATGATATCACCCTAAGCCCACACAAAGAGATGGGACACTTGACTGATCTGCAAATCTTCTGAACAACCACGCTTCAAACTTGATTTGAAAGTTGAATATATAACTTGTTCAAAGATTGCAACACTTGACAAAGCAACATAACTCTGCCTCTTCAAATCTCATTCACACCTCTTCATTTTGTGTTAATCTTAATTGATCTTCTTTAATTTATTGATTTTCTGTTTATGGACCCAAGGATCTTCTTCAGATTTTTCCTTAAAACACCTCTCAAAATCTGTCTTTTATTGTTAACAGTTGCACTTTTTGAAACTAGTAACCTTGCAGCAGACACGTCCTTTCAAGCATTGAGTAGAAGAGTGCATCCCTTCAGAAATATTTCAGTGATAAAACACGTCTTGCTGAAACTAATAGACCCGACTCTTCATAAAAGAAATAGACGCTTAATCGCTTCAAGCAAGGACGTCTTGGTTAAGAGTGCATCCCTTCAGAAATATTTCAGTGATAAAACACGTCTTGCTGAAACTAATAGACCCGACTCTTCATAAAGGAAATAGACGCTTAATCGCTTCAAGCAAGGACGTCTTGGTTAAGAGTTTAATACGCACGTCTCTTCAGAAAAACACTTTCTCTTGTAGACATGTCTCTTCAGATTAACAAAGGCAAAAACTTCTTAACAAATCACAAATCAGATCATTCTTTTTCTTAATAGATTTCACCCCTTAATAGTCGAGCATTTTAAAGAGATTAGTTTTCAATTCTAATCGAGTATTTTTAAGGAGATTAATCTTCGATTCGCATCCCTTAGCAACCTGATAATTTCAATTCTAATCGAGTCAAATCTTGAAGAGCTTGATTATTCAATCTGAGAGCCACTTGATCTGACAATCAGTCTGATCTGGGAAGAGCTTGATTATGTAATTCAGTCAATCTGATCTGACTATCAATCTGATCTGGATGTGTCTATTACATTGGTCTGTTTTGAGCCAGCATCTTGAACTTCATGATGATTCTGTTTAAACCTTGCATAATGAATCTGTAAAAATCATTCATAATGAATCTTGACATCAATGACAATAAATTCAACAATCCTTCTAACACCACGACCTATCTTAGATGCCCACATAGGAGGGCCGAGTAATGCAGGCTCCTCTAAGCCATAGACTTCTAGTTTTTGTTTTAAACTTTTGATGCCATGGATTTCATATTCCATGAGTTTTGTATACATTTGACAGTGTATATATATATATATAATTCTAAATGTGTTATTTCCTTCAGCTAAAATTTGTGTTTATACTTATGTGATCAATGTATAGTTGTGTATGTGATCAAAGTAGCTTCTGTTTGATGAGGTTATTGTGTCTTTAAGGTTTATTTATTAAAAAGTGCATGAAACAAGTTGTAAATCCTTAAAAGTCTGAGTCCAGGTCAAAATTCAGCTTACCAAGTCTGAGGCCAGTCCAAGTCTTGAAACACTGGTTTCAACAACTAAACAATATAAAAAAATATTGACAGTTTTTAAAAAGGAGTGCCAAAAAAATATTTGTGCTACATCTTGTATAACTAATCTACAAACACAATAAGACAACACTAAGTGGAGTTTAGCAGGTTCAGAGTCTTCTAACCGCTACAAAAACTACAGTGGGAGATCACAGAAACATGGCTATAAATCAACAATACAAACTGGAATAGCCTCTGAATGCAGTGAGGCAGAATCAAGTACCACACAGCTAACCAATAACACAAATTTAGCTAAAATAAAGAAAAAACTAAGTTACCGATTCGGGTTCGGGTTCGGGTACGAGAACCCGGTACGTGGGTACGGGCAAAATTTTTTTAGGGGTTTGGGTACGTATGGGTACGTGTGTATATATATATATATATATATATATATTAATATATTATAAATATATATATAGATGTATTATATATACAAAAAAATAAGAGAAATATAGAGAATTGTAAAACTAAATCATTTCATAGTATGATACTTGATCATTGATCAATGCCAAATGCCAAAGATAAATATTAAATGCCAATTGATAGTTGAAAAATATTCAAATAAAATTACTGAATTACAAAATGTAGTTCATGAAACATTGAAACATGATTCAATGTTCATTGTTCAAGTGCTCATCAATCATCAAAAGGATTGTCAGAATCATCGTGACTTGGATTTTGAGCGGTTTGAACTTCAAAATCATCATCATTTGAACCCAAAGCGGATCCAACACCATGTGATATGTCATCAATATCACCCACATCATCCATAGTGGCTCTAGCAAGATCCTGAATGGTTGCATCCAAGTCAGTAGACTCGGGTGCTACATCCCAAAGCCTCGCTGCCCCCTGCCTGTATTGAGGATCCTTACGTGACAGAAGACGCAAATTGGAATGAATATACACTAAGTCTTCAGCTCTTTTTGCAGCCAACCGGTTACGCTTCATTGAGTGGATAAAGGAGTATGTACTCCAATTCCGTTCAGCGGCAGAAGAGCTTGCAACTTGGAGAGAAAACCAACAAAATTAAAAATAAAATAAAAAAATGCAAGATAAATTCAAGAATGTTAAGTGTTAAATTTTACAATACAAGTGGCAAAAAAAAAAAAAACTTACTTGTGAGAGGATCTTGATTGCAAGAGGTTGGAGGTACATATAATCTTGACCATGGAGGTACCACCATGTAAGAGCATCCATTTTGTATTGGTCTCTAGCAACAGAAGAGGTATGATTTTTTGATTTTCCTGTGATAAACATTCCAAATTCTCTCATGACACTTGTATGCACTTCTGGATCACTGAACATTCTACTAAATGCCGTCTTATACCCATTAGCAACTTCAGAATCTCTATATGGCGGTATTCTCCCTGGGATAGAAAGTACTTCAGTGGTATAGTACCTCGGAGATAGGGCATATGCAAGGAGGTGCAATGGAGTTGTCATCTTGTTCCAACGATGAAGAACAATTGCTTCCACCCTTTTGTACAAGGTGTCTTCAGGATCATTCTCTTTTTTTTGTATTTCTATTTTTATTTTTTCCAACATTGTGTCCATGCTATCATAGACATCCCCCAAGCATGGTTCATCTGTATCAGCAAACCGAAGCATAGACATGATAGGTTCGGTGAATTCCAATACATAATTCACACGATCCCACCAATCGTCATGCAAGATCAATGCCTTGACCTTTTGGGCCCTCTCTGAATTTGATTGCTTCCATATACCCCATTGGTTGCTAATAACCATTTGACTCAATGCATCTTTCACCTTCACAAGTCGTCTCAGAACAATTGTGTGAGATGCAAACCGGGTCTCGGCAACCTAAGAACATGTTAATAGTAAGTTAATAACACATTTAAAATATGTGAATAATGCAAAAAATTATTTTATTCAATTATGTAAAACATGACATAAATGATAAATGAAACTAAATAAATTAAATTTTAAAATTTACCTTCAACAATTCCAATGTTGAAAAAGTTCTGAAAATTGCTTGTGACACATGGTGGTTTGTCACAAACATCTGGATCTCCTCAGACTCCTGGTATATTTCTTTCACACACTCTATTTGGTTGCCAATTGCTTGCATCACCAAATTGAGGGAGTGTACAGTGCACGGTGTCCAAAAGATGTGCTCATATCTAGCCTCTACCAAAGCACCTGCAGCCCTGCAAACTTTTGCATTGTCCGTAATTACTTGGACAACATTTTCACTACCCACCATCTCTATGGAGTCAATGAGAATCCTGGAAATGAACTCTACATCTTTCACTTCCCCTTCACAGTCAACCGCCCTCAAAAACATTGCCCCCTTGGGGGACACTGCAATAACATTAATCAATGGACGGTTTTTGCAATCTTTCCATCCATCGGAAACAATAGATACACCTGTTTCAACCCAAGAATCTCTAATTGGTTTTAGTTGGGCCTCTACAGATTTCTTCTCTTTTTGCAATAAGGTGGTACGCACCTTTTCATACCCAGGACTTGTGAAACCAGGAGGTGCACTATTTATTGCTGACACCATGTCCCACCAATATGGTGATCTCACCAAGTTGAATGGAAGACCATTGGCATAGAGGCAACGTGCAATTTTTTCTTCAGCAATATCTCTTGCCTCCATTTTAAATGCCTTCTCTAATGGACCTCTCTTGCGGGTGGTGGTTTTTGGTTCTTCATCTTCTTCTTCCGTAGAGGGTATAGACAAGAAGGGATGTCTAGAGGGCCTAACTATCTGAGTGGGTAATGTTGTTTTTTTCTTTCCGGAACTATAACTACTTTGTTTTCCTCTTGCAACCAATTTGTCAGCATCTTCTTGTTCTTTTATAAATGTTGCTATTTGTACAACAAACAACCCCTTCTTATCTGGGCCCTCACACATATTAATCCCTTTACCACCAGGGCCCATAAAATGAAGTTTCACTCGGTAATAGGAGCTATTATATTGTGTATTGCAAAAATTACACTTCCAAACAAACCCCCGAAACAATTTGCTATGAAATTGCTTGTTATTAACAAAGGAGGAGATTACAATATATAGAGGTAGAAGAATACTGTAGACATTAAAAATGTCTAACTACCTCACCTACTGACTACTGTAGCAACAGTAGTATTGACCATTAACATAAGTAGAATATAATATTCTAACACCCTCCCTTAATGGTCAATCGCCTAACTAGCCTACAGAAAACAATCTGCAGGTCGTTGGTCACAAATTCTTCAGAACACTCTGCTGCTACGGAGACCCTCCCTGGATCTGCAGAATGTTGGTGACCAAAAACATCCAAAAGCTCTGCAACAAGAGACAAGAGTCTGCCACTGACTTTGCCACGTGAGAGAAGTCTGCCACCAACCCTCCCAGAAACTGCAGAACTGCTGACTAGAAGTCATCACAAAGTGTCCAGAGTTGTCCATCTCTGAAACCAGAGACACACTGAGAACAGCGGCCACGATTTTGAGGATAAATCGGCAAACCGTCGAGACTTTTGCAGAGGAGCACGACGCCCGAAGCCAGGCGGTAATCGACAAAAACGAGGTGCGAACAAACCAGACGATTTTAAGGAAAAAACCGCCAAACCCAAGATTACAAATCATCGTTTTTTCGGAAAAAACGGTAAAATCCAGAGAGGAATCCCACGCATTTTGGCGAATTACAGAAACCCAAAAAGTAGCTAGCACGGAATCCGAAACACGGATTAGCATACAGAACAGGTAGCCATCGATTGTCGGCTGAAAACCAGAGGGTTTGGAACCCTAGCCGCTAGAACAGATCTGCACCGAAATCGAGGCACGGAAAACGAAGCACCCAGAAAAATCAAACGACAACCCATTTGAGATCTCGGAAAACCCACCAAGAATCTGCAATCAGAAAATTTTTCCGACTTGAAACTGAGGCACAAATTTCGAGGCACGAACTTCGAGACACCCAGAAAAATCTGCGACCGACCCATTTGAGATCGCGGAAAACCCAGAAGGAATCTGCAATCAAAAATAATTTTCGCCTTGGAACAGAGGGTAAAAACCCTAGACGAACTGGCAGAAACCCTAGCCGCCATGGATGCACAAAAAAGTTGCAGAAAATTCTGAAAATCTTCATACCCGGTTGCAAAAAACCCTAGCCGCGGATCTGAGAGGTTAAAATGTGTAGAAAAAAATCCGAATAGAGCTGGCGCGGGTTGCAGCAAACGTCCAAAACATGTGCTCCTAGCAGGGACACGCGGGTCGCGAGCAGGAAGAGCGACCAGAGACGCGTTTCTCAGAAAACGCGTCCAAAGAAACGCGGGCAAACAGAAGCCGCCTCTAAGTTCACAAAAAACGAGAAAAAAAATCGCGTTTGAAGACGGCAAACACAGGTAAGTCGCGCGGATTAGCAGAAAAAATGTGCGCCCAGAAGAGATCACGCGGGCCCTAACCAGAAAAACGCGCAGCCAAATACCAGAAACGCGTGGCCCAAGATCACGAAGTCGCGCGATTTTAAAAATCGCGTCCAGGAGCAGGAGTTCGCGCGCGGGTGCAGGCCAAAAACACGAATTTTCAGACAAAAGGGTTTCAATTTTCTAGTGAGAAAACACTCACGAAAATCAAAAACAGAAATACCCTCGAAATCTCACGTGAAGGTTTTTGTTTTCACGAATTACAGATATTTAAAATTTGCCCAGAAACCCTAGCTCGAATCTTGAGCCCTCCCATAAGGGAGGCTCAGACCTGCTCTGATACCATGAAACAATTTGCTATGAAATTGCTTTATTAACAAAGGAGATGATTACAATATATAGAGGTAGAAGAATACTGTAGACATTAAAAATGTCTAACTACCTCACCTACTGACTACTGTAGCAACAGTAGTATTGACCATTAACATAAGTAGAATATAATATTCTAACACCCCCACCTCCAGGAATTTGTGAAATTCTTGTGGTATGACTCCATAAAGGAGATCCTTTATCAATTTTGAACTTTTGGCTTCCCTCCCCACCCACTGAACTTTGACTACTGGCCATTGTTGCAATCTATAAAAAAAATGAAAAAAAATATATATACTTGAAAAACTTCTTCACAAACTTGAAAAAATCCATCAAAAACTAAGAAACTTAAAAAAATTCATCAAAAGATTAAAGAATGGGGTTTAAATGCATACCTTGAACACTTAAATCTCCTTTGTAGAAGCTATTTGCCACTCCACAATCGATCTCCTTCGAATGCAATCACCTCCCTTCAAAATGCTAAGATGGAGAGAAAATATGGAGAGAGCAAAATGAGAGGTAAAAATGAAATGTTTAAATGTTGAAAGGCCTCATATTGGGTCGTTTTAGGGTTAAGAGGCAAAATAATAATTAAAAATTTGTTGTTTTTTACTTTTGGGCCCACTTTTTAATTGCTGGGCCGTGGGTTCTCCCAAGTACGCCCGGGTACGTGGCTGGTACCCCCGGGTCCGCGTACCTTTGGGCCAAATACGCGTTGGGTACGCACAGGGTGCGTGCCCAGCACATACCCACAAGCGAACCCGAACCGGGTTCGAGGCCTGTGGGTACGAACCCTGCAACATAGAGAAAAAATGAAGATATTAAAGATGTTTACTATAAATTCAAATATGCAAGCACATTCAAAGTGGAAATAACAAGACCGTTTATGGAATGTTGAAGTTAGTGGAAGTGTAGAAAAATCAAAGAAATTGGAAAAAGAAAAAGTAAATATAACATGGACTATTTGAAATGGCAGCCAATTCTCAAGTGGTGAGAAAATCTATGTATAATCCTTGGGCAGTTATCACCCAAAAAGGATTGGCACAATTGAATTTGGAATGTGATCATTCCTCAGTGTGCAGGAAGTGCAGGCTTGCATACCTGTCAGTCCGCCTCATGTCAATACCCCATCTGCCTACACATATCCATGGCCTTTCTTGTAGGCAAATAACTTTTGCTCACAATCTGTGTCTTCCACCCCATTCGGTTGTGCAACTTTAGTCTAATCTTCTGCTAGCTATAGTGGACACCCCATTCAAACCTCTGCTGTAATCCGCCATTGCAAGCACAATATCTAACAGAAAACTGCACAATGTGTTTCAGATGTAAATGACTCCTCTGAATATATCAAAAGGTTATGAGAGCATCTAGACTGGCCAATGCCTGGGGAAAATGCAACTGTACATCTATTCAAGGCTCTTTTATTTGGAAGTTGGCAAGCAAAGATTACAGACAGAATTGTGTTTGAGTGGATTGAGTCTAAAACATATAAGTCAACAGAAGTGATGCAGGCAACCGAAGCTGGTTGATTCGAAAGTGTGGAGCTGGGTAAAGCTGAACAACAAAAGCAAGAGGAGATTACATCCTTAGGTAAGAAATTATAAGCTATTCGAGAGTTCCTTTTTGCTCTTCATAAATACATAAGAAATCAAGCAATAGTTGTGGAAGATGGTAGCCGGAGTCCAAATGTCTTGCCTGTACTGAAGCAGATTCTAGACAATGATGATGAAATGCAAAGGGATACAGGCATGGAAGAGATGCAGAATGAAGGGGAAGAGTGCCTAAGAGAGGACGAACAAATTGAGGAACATTTTGCAGCAAGGAATAACCTCAACAGGGACCTCTATGAGATTTCTTTGAGCCCAAAAATGTTTGATAGTGCACTAAAATCTCTTTAGTTACTATCTGATGCTGCACTGAAAAGACCCTCGAAATTTTCAATAACAGAATTGGTTGCAGAGGAGACAAAGAGACAGCTCGATAATCTAATGGCAGATGGAAAGAACCATGGCGAAGCAGGCACATTGGCAGCAGGTTCCTCTGGCACTACAACAAAGCTCCAGTGACATCTTTCTGCTAGTGGTTCAGTTTTGGGTCTTTGGTTTACGGTCAAGGGAAAAAGCCTCTAAGACATTTTGATTTCTGTCTAGTTATATTGGCTGTTGTCCACTTGCATTTTGTTATAAGAAAGGTGGTGGTTAGTTGTACAGTGATCTCCTCTTGCTTTTGTTTGTGGGAGTAAGGAAGATCTCCTCCAATTTGTGGTGGTTAGTTGTACAGTGATCTCCACTTGCATTGTGTGTGTGGGAGTAAGGAAGATCTCCTTCAATTTGTGGTGGTTTTTAGGAAATTTCTAAATGGAAAATAGCTAAATTAGCTTGCTGAATGTGAAAAGGAAAAAGAGGGTTTTTAGTGTTAGTTTTATGATCAGATGTAATGCACAGAAATTAATTCAAAAAATCAGACAGAAAACACAGTAGATACCCTGGGAAAACCCTCCACTTGAGGGAGAAAAACCCAGCAACAATATATCACTTATATATTGAATCTCAACAACAATTATCTCCTTACAAGAGGCTGATAAGAAGGCCTAAATATAAGCACCAAAGTATGATGCAACACAGAAACACAAAGATGTAATTCGCTAATGAGATCTCAGCCTTCTACTATGTCGATCTGCCTTTTATGAAGAACTCGCACTTGAGATGAAGAATGGAAAATGATTCAATGATGGAACAATGAGGTATCAACAAGTATATATACAATGTGATGGAGGAGGACGTGACTTTACAAAACAACAAGTCAGCCCAGCATAGAAAGATGCACCCCTCCAATAAAATCACGTCCATGCAAGAGGTCGGCCTCATTAATAAATCGTGCCTCTTCATTAATTCATGCCATTCCAAAATTAAATATAATAAACAAGGATCGTGCCTCTTCAATAAATCGATGTCTCCATAAATTAAATAGCCCTAGGCTATTATTTAATTTATCATCATGAAGTAAGGAGATTGGCTGGAAGTGGAGACCGACGCTGCATAACATCAACATTTAGGAAATTTGGGCAATGAAACGAAAAAAGATCTTATCATTCTCCTTACTCTATTTTACTCTCTCCTTGTGACTATGTTTACTTGTTTTGGAGGATTGGATGGTGATTTCTTGTGGATTGCTAAATTAGTGGAGAGGGTGGATCTTGAAACTTGCATTGTGTTGAAGCGACAAAGGCATTCCTCCTATTTCGTGAATTTTCTTCTTGTTTCTTGCTTTTGGTCATGCCCACACTAGGTTGTTGCATACGGCATCTCATTCCTTCGATGGAATTGAGTTTGAGTTCATAGAATAGATGTATGTGTTTATTTTATGTTGATATTCTTGAAAATTTCAAAATGGCATCACTAGGTTGGCTAAATTTCTCCAAAAATTATGTGATTGAATAATTGTTGAGTTTTGTGGAATTAGAACCAAAGGGTATTGTTAGAAAATTGATTGGGTATTTTTCTAGTTTTCTTTAAAAATGCAAAAAAAAGCCCCAAAACTCTACACAAATTTATATGATTGAAAAACTGTGACCCCCCTAGCCTATTTAGAGCAAGAGGGTATAATTTGAGTTTTGAAATTATAAACTTTTTATTTATGGTAAATATTTAGTGAATGGTGAAAAGCTTGAAGCTTCCAATAATGGTGATTGAGCACTTTGCATGTTTCTTGAAATTGTAAAAATGCGAATTTTGGATTAAGGCATGTAAAAGCTTTTTATTTTGTAGAACAAAATGTTCCATGTTGGAAGTACAATTTCCTACATTTTGGATATGGGTGTCATATTTTTTGGCCTCGTTTTTCATGCCATGATCTTTTGGGTCATTTTGGGCATTTTGACCTAGGATTGAACCCCAGAGTCAAAAGTAAAGGAGAACCTATTGTGATGTCACTCTACATCCTTATCTTATCTAGTAGTCTTATGATCTTATCCTATTGTCCATTGGATCATCAAGCCTACTTGTGCATGTGATTCTCTTGCATGAGTGTTGTAGAATCATTACACTCATTGCTTCGTGTTGGTGGTTGTCACCATTCCCTTATGTGTTATTGGTTGTTGATTACCATAACCCTTGTGCATCATTGTTCGATTAAGGTTACAATGTGTATGTTTATTGGACGATAATATCATGCCTTGTTTTTGTGCTATGACCATTCAATGTAAATGATGATTTAGCATATATTAATGAACAAATTGTAAGATGGTTTTCGAGTGGTTTTGTTCTTTACTCAATTGTGTTGAAATGAAATGAGTGTTGATGCTTTGTGAAGGACAATCTTGATTGTATTAAAAGTATTGATACTCCTTGTATTAGACTTTTCCTTTCTCCTACTTTTGCTTGGGTGATCAGTACCCAAGCAGTTGATGCATGGATCCTTGAATTGTGTGTACTCAAGTGTGGTTGTGCATTGAATTACTAATGTATTGTTTATCCTCAAGTTATGCATTGGTCTCTTGATGTGCATGTATTTAAGTGTGGTTGTGCATTGAATTTTATTGGATTGTTGTCCCGATGGTGTGATGCATTGGATGGTGTGTGATACCCACATGTAACCATGGTATGGATTATTGGCGTCTTGTGTAAGACCCTAGTTGAATGTGAGTTTGGTTGTGCTATAAGTGTATCCATGATCTTCTCCCTCAGTACCTCACAAGTAGCGTAGAGTGGCATAGGCATCTATTGTGCTCAATAAAATAATAAGGTTGGGAGTTGGGTAGCATTCCCCATTGGTCCCATATCACTTGAGAGCTTGAAAATTTCTTGGTTTGGTATATTTTCCATCTTGTATTATGCCTTGAGTTTAACCAAGGGTTGTAATTATGTGATTTATGTATTTGAGCATGCAATTGATCCCATAATGTACCCATTCTTGTATTCATCAAATGCGGACTTGTAATTGTAATAATTATTGTTATGTATTTTGGTAGAAAATGCATGTGCATGTGGGTACTTCCATTTGAGCATCGTAGATGTTACTATTCATGCTTTTGGAAAAAGTACTCAAGTGATATTTTATTTTATGGATGTGTTGTAGATGTTAATTGAAACTCTGTTGTTGGTGTTCATCCAATCCCTATTTCCATAAAGTTATGCTCAATTTGATATGTCGTAGCATGATTGATAGGTTGGTTCTCATGCATTGAATAGTTGAATTTGATCTTATTTGTAAAGAAATTATTTAGGTGAATTAAGCATCGAGTTGTGATACAACATGAAATGAGATGCTCCATTATATCATATCCTTGCTTAGTTATATTGCATGAAAAGTTAGGCTCTAACTCATGTTTCATAGTATGTAAGAGTAGGCTTGTTAGTCATGTAAAGAGGAGTAGTTTATAGTTGATAATTGTAATGATAAATCGTACTCTTTGGATTCAATGTTATTGGATCCTATTATTTAAAATTAGAACCATTCATGTTTGGAATGAGATATTTCATGGTAATAAATGTAAGTCATTATTTGTGTAGCATTTGCTTTCATCTTAGAAGGGATTTAGAAGATTTGGGCAATCCTGATTTGAGATTTATACACTTAATTTGCTTATGAAGTTGTTATGAACTTGAAGCTATGTTTTGTTTATCATTTTAATGATATGAGTACACAGAAACAATGATATGATGTTGTGTAATTGACATTATTCTAGGAGTTAAATTGCCCTTTTACACTTGTCACATTTGATGTATGATGTCAATGTTTATGAATTATATTCTATGAGCTTGAACATTGCTATGATTGTGGAATGGAATCATTAGTTTATGTTGTGTCTTTGACTCTTGTAAGAGTTAAGACTCGTCATGTATGCTTGTGTCATGCATAAGGTAAATGTGTATGCTAGTGAACAATATCATTTTGGGTTAAAATGAATCCTTTAAATTATGTGAATTTTATGCATGTTGTTGAACCTATGCAAGTAAATATTTGGTTCAAACCATTTTTAAACTACACTTGTCTTGAGGTTGTTGTGCCTTATTTCATGTCTAGCTTGCTATAGGCTTGTTCAACCTAGCTATGCCCTTGTCTTGGTTTGTGTTACCTCATTTAGACCCTTTGAGGTTCCTTGCAAGTTATTCACTCCATTGTGTTGGAATGTGTGCCATTATGTGAAAGCATTTAGTCTTCAATATGATTGGTTGAAGCTTTGTATCTCCCAACTGACATACCTCATGAGAGGGTAATCCTAGTGAGTGGATGTCATTTTGACATTTTTTTGGATGTTGATTGTGTCATCTTGTAATGTGTAATGAAGTGGGTGTCACTCTCATTCTAGTCCTTAAGTTTGTGTGAGAATGGGATCATGGACTAGTGTCCAATCTCTACATTAGAGGAAATTCTACCTTATTGCATATGCATTGTGGTGACTTTGTCACACAACATGATTAAGTTTTCTACTTGTGTTGCCATGCTTGGTGTATTGACGTCTACCTTGAGTGCCATTGTGTTCTATCATGGCATCTCGAGTGCGTAGGCATGTAATGTGATTTGTTGATGTCACAATTGTGATGCAAAAAAACTTATTGGTCCATTTATTACAGCTAATGTCTTCAGTAAAAGCTTGGGGCATTACATCCCCAACCTGTAACCAATCAAGGGGTGCATAAAGGGACGTCATATGTTAAGAAATTATTTATTTCACAATAAATCTAATTCAAAGCTAAAATAGGCACAAATATGACCCTTGACAGAAAAATTGAAAGAATTATGGAAATAAACCACTAAGCACTTAGTCCTTAAGAGACTACCACACTTTGAATCAAATTTCATAACCAGACATCAGATGCATACTCTCTCCTTCTAAGGATACTCCTAAAACAAATCATATTCAACCATAGTTTCGAAACCCGCCCGAACTCACCTGGACTCAACGAGCCCAAGGTCGAGTAACCCCTATCGAGTTGGGGGGGCTCGGACTCAGCTAAGTCCCAACGAGAGGCAGACTCGGTCGACACAAGCAGGTTTGAAAAGTGCAAAAAAAAACATAAAATTTAAAGTTAAAACTTGTTTTCTTTTACTTATTGTGAATGCAAAATGATATACGCCATGAAGGTTTGTATGATTTTGAAGGTTGCCCCTCAACCCCACTGGTGGCACTGCCCCCAGACCCCCAAAAGGGGCGCTGCAGTGCAGCCCCTCAACCCCGTTGGGGCAATTGCCCTCAAACTTGAGATTATGGCCGCTGCATCATCCAAGACCTATCTTAAAGTTAAGATTTAGACACATTCGTAGGAAGGATGCAAGCTCCTCTAAGCCATAGACTTCTAGTTATTGTTTTGATATTTCATATTTGTTTGGAACATTTGATGTCATGGATTTCATATTCCATGAGTTTTGTATACATTGGAGTCTTTGACTACATTTATATATCCAAGTGTGTTATTTCCTTCAACAACTCAGCTACAATTTGCGTTTATACTTATGTGGTCAATGTATACTTGTGTATGTGATCAAATCAGCTTCTATTTGATGATGTTATTGTGTCTTTAAGGTTTATTTAATAAAGGGTTCATGAAACAAGTTTTAAATCCTTAAAAATCTCTAAATTTCTTGGGTTTTTCGCTTTGCCAAGTCTGCGCCGAGTCTAGGCACCAAGTCGAGTCACCCTCGCCAAGTCTGAGTCTCGGAACTATGTATTCAATAGAGAGAATTAACCCAAGAGGATCTCTGCCCCTCCACCATCAAACATCTAAGTCTCCTTCCAGATTTGACCCAAGACCATCTTCATTCACCAAATCCTTCTTAAGCAGATTGGTAGAGAGGTCAAGCTTCAAATACCATATTTCAAAAATAATCTATAAATTTTAACCACAAAAAGAGCTAGATTGTCCTTCACATCCATCACATTGGCACCATGCACATGCTGCAGTGTTGAATTCTTCTTCATTCTCTTTAATCACTCAAAAAGTTATTGAGAACATTATTAAGTTTCTCAAACTGCAGCTTATGTTGGGCAATCAAGGATTTTAGATTCATGATTTCCTAATTTTCTTTGTGGAGCCCATCCTCATGAGGATTAACAAGTTGAGCCCGTAGGACTTCAACAATTTCTCATACCCTTTCTTCCTCGTCAGATGAAAGAAGACCCTCTAGAAGGATGTTTATCAATTTCCAGGTTAGCTTTAGAAATGCTATAGTCCAAAATATGAGCACCCAACCAGCTCTCATTGGAGTTGATTCCTCCATAACATGCTACACGCCATCTTCAATAGTATTTTTCATTGTGCATAGGTTATCAGTTATCCTATAGAATACTTGTACTCCAAGCTTTGTTATGATGAATTGTTGACAAAGGCTATAGACCATTGGGTGATCACATCACCAAACAGTTGCATTACTAAATTTGCAATTCAAGTTGTCAAAACCATAGTTTGCAAACCCAAAGAGTAATCCCCGAGTTTCTAAGTACTCACGAGTTTTTTTCCTACATGAGGTTTTTCGATGTTGCCTTACCGAGTCAAGCAATCAGGTTTTTAGTGAAAAATCGCAGAGTTTTTTGGCAAGTACTCACCGAAACCCGACGAATCTAACCTAATAAATTGTTGTTGCGCGTAAAACGCATCCGATGCAAGTAAAACACGAAAAAGACCAAGGTTAAACACACCATTTAAATAGTTAAGTTTATATAACCCTGCATTTGCCCATCCATTACACACACAGCAGCAAGCATGAATTTAAGAGCATAGTGGAAAGATTTTTTAGGCAATTTGAAGAAGAAATTTCTAGATTTTTGAATTTGCAATAGATTAGTTTTTTTTTCCTTAAAAAAAATTATGAAAATGGTGTGCCACAGGTCAAAGGACAGCACCCCCATGAGAGGTGCTGCCCCTCAACCTCGCTTGGGGAGCTACCCCCAAACCCTCATGAGGGGCACTGCCCGTTGACCCCGTTGGGGGCTTTGCATTTAAACCCCAACCAAACTCGTTTGATACGTTTTGTAGCTATATTTTGCATTAAAAAAATAAAAGATTCGTGTTCTTTTCAAAAATTTAAGTGTCTTTTAAGGTGTCGAATTTTTCCCAAGTACTCTCTTAGTCGAAATTTTTTCACTTGTCGAGTACTCTCCAAGTCTGAGTTTGCAAACTATGGACTCAAAACAATTGAAGTTGCTTATGCTTAATTCATTGCAATTATACATGGATGTTGCTACAAAGACTACAATTGTTGGGCAAGATGTTAGCAGTGGACAAGGGAGGTGCACCTTTTCCTGGTGGCATGGTGTGGTTATTTCTAACAAGACAAAGATGAGGCACCGTTCATGGAGGAATAAACGAGGGTGCAAGGGCAAAGAATATCAAGTAAAAAGAACAAGAAGGAAACTAGAAAATATGGTGAATCTCCAAAAGAAGACTAAAGAGAACCAAGGAAGTTACACGAGGAAGAGAATATCAGATTGCAAGAGCTTTAAAAAGGAGAAGACGCTAAAAAAATTCAAGAAGCATATTCGCCAAGAATAACCAAAACCCCACAACCGACAACAAGAAATAGAGACAAGCCGAGGGAAAAGGAAAAAGGCCTAATCCAATTTACAAGAGGAACTAGGGTCAAATCCTACTTCATGCACTAGACAAACAACCACCAAAAGGCCACCACTAACATGAAAAACAAACATCCAAATTATAGAAGCATTAGAGCCAAGCTACCAAATTGAATGAACCTATAAAAAATGTCAAAGAAAAAGCAAATGAAAACAATGGAGGGGGGGGGGAAAGCAAATGCACTCAATGCCCACATTGAGTCACATATCCCTTCTCATGATTTCTTGACAAGCATGATTGTAAGAGGACTTCATCAACAAAGGTGGAAAAATCTTGAAAAGATAATCATCACTCTCACCATCTAAAATTAGAAGTAGAAAAATTTAAGTTCAAAATAAACTTAAGCATAGCCCAAGTTCATATTGTTAATGTTATAGCAGCTTCGGGTTCATCCTTCCAGCCACGAGTGAAGACATAAATCAATATAGCCTATCGGCTATTTATTTATATGTGTCATTTAATGAGAATGGGCACTTCTCTTGGCAACAATATAATTTCTCTTGGGCCGACTTTCCTTATAATTTGCATTTATTATTTGTAATTATATTACTTGTATCATGGCCGACCTTGTACATGAAGAGGTGCAACCTCTCTCACATTTGTATATATACAAGGTCACTTTCATCCTATGTTCCACCAAGTTTCCGGGACGGGGGGACGGCGGGACGACGGGACGCATTTCGGGGACGGCAAATTTTTTAGGGGATTTTAGGGGACGGGGGGACGGCTGTATAGTATATATATATATATATAGGGAGAGAGGGATAAATTTTAAAAATATAGGGAAATTTCAAATTTAAGATATTCATATGAGTAATGATAATCATAACAATCACCAATCATATTGACATATGCATCATAGAATCGAATTATCAAACAAATTAATACTACAGCTACCTAATTGCATCCATGGACCATAATTCAAATTCATGTCAAATAGTCAATGTGCATATGATATAAAATAATAAAATGCCCAAAAGGCTACAAGTTTGTACTACAAATGTCAAAATGACAAAGTCACAAGTGTCCAAAGGCAAAACATAGAAATAGAAAGTATGATGATTGCCACTACTCGGCATCTGCCAACACTGCATCAAAATCAGACTCATAGTCTGAGTCACTGTCACTGTGAGGGGTTAGCTCATCTAATGGAACTCCAACCAATCCCTCCTGTCTCTCCTCCTCATCAATTTGTGTGACATCCTCTGGATCAACATCCCATCGTAATGCTGGAGTCTGTCTATACTCAGGAGTCTGACGATCCTGGAGTCGCAAAGCACTATGCACAGCCACTAATTTTTCTGCCCGTCTAGAGGTCAGCCTATTCCTCTTGATAGAGTGAATAAAGCCGTATGTTGACCAATTCCTCTCTGCAGCAGAGGAACTAGCAACCTGTGAGAGGAGACAAAATTTAAAAACTAAATTAGTAATTTAAATTTACTAATTAGGACATTCAATTTAAATTATGATTATATAAATGTTCAAACTTCAACACTATCACTCATCTAAATCAAATTATGTTAATGATAATCTAAAGTATTACCTGTGAAAGGAGGCGAACAGCAAGCGTCCTCAATTGTGGTGCATCCTTCCCATGCCATGACCACCATCCAATAGGATCCCTTTGAGCTACTGTAGTTCTATCTACCCTGGCCTCTGGTTTGCCGAATGTTGGATCACGGAGATTAACAAAATCAGTGAACTGTGTACGAACTAGACTGGCCTCCTCAATTGAATATATTTTTGCAAGGGCCTTCATAAACCCTTCTTTCACCTCATCATCATCACAAGGAGGCATCCTACCAGGTCTAGGTACATACCATTTGGGATTAAGAGCAAAGGCTGCCATATGAAGCGGGGTGTTCATAGTGTTCCACCGCCTTGTCACAATGGGCCTAATTTTTTGCTCATATAATCCCGAATTAGGATCCTTATCAGAAATTGCTTTCTTCATTTTTCCAAGCATGGAGTCAAAAGTTTCATAAATCTCTCCAAGACTTGGAGAGTCTGTATCAGCATATCTAATGACATCCACAATAGGTGAAATGATGGAGCAAACAAATCTGCAAACAAAAATTTGAAAAAAGACAAGTTAGAACTTAGAAAATAAAAAAATATTAATAATAAAATCATATATATATATTTTTTATAAAATCAGCAATCAATAACAATTAACAAATTATTAATTAACAATTTTTTTACCTCACATTGGACCACCAATTATCATCAAGAATTTTTTGTTTGATGCTTCTCCCTTCTGCAGTGCTTGCCATAGCCCATCTATTCCACTCTGAATTAACCATCATCAACTGTAGAGCCTCCTGTACCTCAAGCATCCTCTCTAACAAAATAAAGTAGCTGGCATACCTTGTTGCTACAGGCTTGAGAAATTCCTTCCTTGAAAATGTCCTAAAGAGGGCAAGTGAGGTGTGATGGTTGCAAATAAACATCTGAATGTCTCTAGCATCTACAACCACCTGGTGCACCCAATCCATCTTCCCTATGTCTTTCAATGCGTTGTTCAACGCATGAACACAACAAGGAGTCCAAAAGATGTGCTTGTAAGCACTCTCAACCATCAAACCTGCTAATCTGCACACACGTGCTGAATCAGTAACCACCTGCACAACATTGGTTGCCCCAACCTCCTCTATAGCCTCTTTCAAAATATTAAATTGGAATTCTGCATCCTTGCGCTTTCCAGAACAATCAATGGCTCTAAGGAAATATGGACCAGCTGAACATGTGACTATGATGTTTATAAGTGGCCGTTGTCTAATATCGGTCCACCCATCCATGATAATAGAGCAACCTGTTCTAATCCAACACTGTCTCATGTCCTCCATCACCACACTCACCTTAGAATATTCTTTTTCAAGGAGTGTAGTACGTAATTTATGTTCTCCAGGGGGAATGTATGAGGTACCAACATTTGCCACATCTCTAAACATTTGTTTGAAGTAGGGAGAACGTGCTACATGGAATGGGATAGCATGGGCATAGAAAAATTTGGCAATGGAAGAATCTGCCACATCTCGTGCTTGCACATTGAACATATTTTCAACTGTATTTTGCTGCTCACTAGAAGTAGCAGCCTTCCTCTTCCCTCTTGTGGAAATATGAACACCACCCGCACCACTACTACCACTACCAACACTAGGACTACCAAGCATAGAGGGCATAGGTGAGGTTGAATGTGCGGATTGAGTTTGCATAAGCTGATCCATAGGCCTTCCTCCGGCCTCCAAGTGCAATCTATAACACTCCATCCTCTCAAAATCTTTTATATCTTTACAACCCTTGACCCCATGGCCTCCAAAACCCAATAGATGAGAATAGACTCTTGTATAGCTCCCATTATATTTTTCTTTGCAAATGTGACATAGCCACAATCTACTACCCCCAGTGTTTTTCCCTTTGTCTTTGTCTATACGTGATGCTAGTTGAAGAAGAGGTTTTTTAGAATTAAAAGGGCCTTTTGCATATTTTTTCAAGTCTTCAGAAGGGATATCAAATGGGTTTGTTTGAGGCTGCCCCATATGAATTGATTGGTTTTCTTCCCCCCTCTCAACATCCCCACTATCTTCACTATTGCTGCTCATTTTGTTTTCTTTTGGTTTTTGCAAACTGAAAATTAAAAAAAAAAACAAAAAATCATACATTTTATCATTTTAACTTAGAAAAAAATGAAAAAAAATGAAAGATAATGAGAGATTAACTTACCTCTTTCACTTCTTTTGTTGGTTGCTTGCTTAATGCTCTCCTTTCTTCCTCCTAAATGCTGGTTTTTCTTCTCCAACAACTCCTTCAAACCCTTCTCTTTCTCTTCTCACTTTTGCTCTTGGCTGCAATTTTATCTTGGCAAGTTAAAATGAGATCAAATGAAGGTAAAAAAATGTTTTAAGTGGCCATATTAGGGTTGGGAAGGCGTGGGGCCCACAAAGCAATGTTTTAAAAACAAAAAAATTGAAAAAAACACTTTATTTTTATGTCTTTTTTGCTGTTGTGCGATAGGGGACGGCCGGCCGTCCCCGGGACGGTCGAGGGACGGCTAGGCGTCCCCTATCCGTCCAGGGGACGGCCTGGCAGTCCCCTGTCCACTCGGGGACGTTTCTCTCAATATACCTGTGTTGCGCAGATGAAGGTGGATTGATCGTACCGATGAAGTCTAATCCCCACTTCGCAAAGGGTCGCACCTCGATCACTGGTTGGAGCGGCATGGCGGGGTTCTTATCTCGAGCTGCAGTTATTTGACACGTGTGGCAGGTTTTTACATGATCGTATACATCTTTGAAAACTGTTGGCCAATAGTAGCCTGCCATTAGGACCTGGCGCGCTGTTGCTAGTGCTCCTCCATGGCCAGTTCCAAATCTGGAATGAAAGTGTTCTATTGTCTGCTTGGCTTCTTCTTTTCCCAAACACCTTAGGAAAATTCCTTCATGATTTCTTCTATACAGCACTGCTCCTTGCAGCATATATCTTTGACTCTTCATTCTCAGAGCCCTCTTCTGTACTGGATTGAGATGATTGGGGCATTTGTGATTGAGCAAAAAATGTATGATATCATCGTACCATTCGTCTTGGGATACTTCTTGTAATTCGTACACCTGGTGTACAATTTCTGGTCCTATGGCAATTGTTTGTGTTAGGGCTTGACCACGGACAATCTTCATGGGTTGAATTTCAACGTCATACTCTTGGATAATTGTGACCCATTTGCCTCTTCTCTCTCCTAATTCATTTTGCATGAGAAGAGTCTTGACAGTCACGTCTGGAACTATAGCAAAGACTTTGCTTCTTAAAATGTAATGTCGAAATTTCTTTATCGCCCTGACCAAAGCATATGCTTGTTTTTCGACGTTTGGGTATCTCAGCTCTGCATCCTTAAAAGGTGCACTCATAAAGGCAATAGGATGTTCATCCTTCTCAACTGTCTTCTGTGTTAACATGGCGGCACTCGTATGTTCTGAGGCGAAAGAGTAAAGATAGAAAGGCTTTGTATAATCAGGACTCACCAAAACAGGAGCATCAACTATGGCCTGCTTGATTTCTTCAAAGGCTTTCCGTGTTTGCTCTGTCCATTCTATCTTCGCATCCTTCTTGAGCATTTCGTTCAAGGGTCTAACTATCTCCGCAAACCCCGTGATAAACTTTCTTACGAAGTTAATCTTTCCAAAAAAATATTTTAATTCTTTCTGGCTTGTTGGCAGACCGATCCTTGAAATAGCCTCTACTCGATCTGGATCAATAAGAATACCCTTCTCCGTTATCACATGACCAAGCAATTTTCCTTCTGTTACCCCGAATATGCATTTCTTCGGGTTCAAGGATATCCCGTATCTTCTGCATCTCTGAAATATCCTTATCAAGTCTTTGGCGTGATTTTCTCTTTCCTTTGAAAATACAGTGAGGTCATCCATATAAACAATGATACATCTCCCTATGAGATCCTTGAAAGCAATGTCCATAGCTCTTTGAAAGGTGGCCCCGGCATTGATTAGACCGAACGGCATCCTCTTGTAAGCAAATGTACCCCATTTTGTTGTAAATGTCGTCTTAAGCCTATCTTCAGGTTCTACGAGGACCTGGTTGTAGCCAGAATATCCATCCAGGAACGACATCATCTGGGATCCGTTCACAACTTGAATGACTTCATCTAATGAGGGCAATGGATAATTATCCTTTTCTGAGGCCTTATTAAGATTCCGGAAGTCTACACACAGTCTTATCTCTCTGTTCTTCTTGCGGACGGGTACCAAATTGGCGACCCACGTCGAGTGTCGTACTGGGAAGATAATGCCTGCTGAAAGTAGCTTCTTAACTTCTTGAAGAATAAGGGGTTCCAGTAGAGGATTCATAGGCCTTTGGCGTTGCCGGAATGGTTTACTGCCTGCTCTGAGGGGGATGGTATGTGTAATAATTGAAGTGTCGTATGTCTTCAGGCCCTCATAGTCCCAGGCAATAATATCTTTAAATTCTTTTAAACTTTTGACTATTTGCTCTTTTTCTTGACTCGTGCATACTTTGCCAATAAGAACATTTCTTACTTCCTTTTGAGTTCCGAGATTGACCGCTTCATGTTGGCCTCCTTCGTTTCTTTGCTGCTTTATGGCATTGATCTGATCTTGGTCAAAGATTCTCTTGAGCTGGATCATCCCTCGGGGAATGATATTAGTCCTTAGGTTCATAATACCATCTGCATCGAATTCAGTTTCCGCTTGATCTTCTTCCTCGTCAATGACTTGAGTGAGGAAAATATCAGAATTAGTCATGAAGTCCAGGATGTGTTTATCATCATCGAACACTTGGAAGTTTGTAATGTTGTCTGGGATTGATGGAGTCGAGGTGATTTCTACTGTAAATTTCTTGACGGCATCCATCTCAAGTGGCTCCAGTGAACTTGCTGATTGGGCTAAGGAATTTGCCACTTTATTTTGAGAACGATATACTGATTTGATATTAAAAGCGTCAAAGCTTTCAATGAGATCCCATACTCGGTTTCTATATCCTCGCAATCTTTTATCATGGCAAGCGTATTTCTTTCTTACTTGCCTTACCACAATTTCCGAGTCACCGTAAACATGCAAGATTCTAGCCTTGTTCTGGATCGCGTGGAGCAATCCGTGGACTAGGGACTCATATTCGGCCACGTTGTTGGTACAGGGAAACTGTAATCTCAGAGCTGATAAGTAAGCTTCACCTGATGGGTTAATCAATTCATAACCAGCTCCATTGCCCTTCTTGGATTTTGAACCATCGAATCTCAAGGTCCAAACTTGCTCTTGATTTGGTAATTGTATAGGACTAGGCGTTTCTTGCCTTTGAATTTCTTTGACTGAATAATCTATTTGAACTTCATTCACTTCTTGAGTGATTTCTGCCTCTGGTGAGGATTCTCTTGCAGAATCACTGTTTTCATCTTGTATTGTCAGTTTGAAGTATTCATCTCTAGGGACTTGAGGAAGTCTTTTGTATACTTGGTCCAATGCCATTTTACACATCACACAGGAAAACTCTGAATGAAAAGCATTGTGGATCCGACACCAATTAGGCAGTAATAAGTCTTGTATGAAAGCACGATTCCCCAGTTCTTTTTCTTGTTTTACGCTTTTGAGCACAAATCTCCTAAAATTTTCAAACATACTTTTATCTTCATCTGGTGAAAGTTCTTCATCATCTTCCATAAGAACTTCTGAATTCTTTGGTATATCTTCCTGATTGCTTGAGCAGCGTAACATCAGGATTTCTAATGCTTTTGGTCTGTACTGACCGAGATCTGTCTCACAAAACAAAATTTCATTACTTTCCCCATGTTCGGTAATTATCATCTTAAGTCTCGGTGTACTTTCAACCTTGATTTGATTCGGAATACCCTTCCACGGCAACCACATGTGTGAAAAATCCATGGCGAAGTAACCATTTAACCTTCGGGTCCAGTCTCTTCCTAGGACCATTCCATATCCTCCTGGGATATCGACCACTGAAATATCAATGAAATGTTGAATTCTCGGGTCAGTTGATATTTATATGAATATTGTTCAACTCTCCTACGACTGGAACCTCCGTCTTGTCCAACTGTGTCACTTTTTTGTTTGTCTTCGTAGGTGTTAGTCCCAATCTTTGACAGACATTTAAAGGCATTACATTACTAGACGCTCCTGAATCAATCAAACAATTATGTAGGAGTTTATTGAAAATTCTAAGCGAGACGAGGAAGGGAGCTGGTTCATCTTTTCCTTGATAAGATATAACAAGATTTCCTCTCTGCACACCGGCTTCCGTCTCTTTTGTTTTGACTTCAGCTTCTTTAATTGGATTTTCTGTCTTGTTCTCCTTTGAACTTGGGCGTGTTCGTTCAGCTTTCACTGTTTTGTATCCCGGCATTTCTACGCCTTCTTTCACTTCATACATGCCTCGAGTTACCTTGGGACTCTGGGACCCATAGGAAACATTTGAATTCTGTGGTTGTTCTTGAAAAAATTGTAATTGTTCCTCTTGAACCATATTGACATTGCCTGCAGGATTTGCAGTCTTTTGAACTGTGTGAGTTGGATCTTGCGTTGGATCTTTCAGGCTATCAATAAACGTGTTCCTTATTTCTGGTACTTTCATTAGCTCGAACAATGACACATTCACTTTGATTTTCTTCACTTCCTCGGTTACGTACCGGCTTAATCTGTTCAATTCGTCCTTAGGAGAAGTGCTACTAGCAGAACTGCTAGCATTGTTTCCTTGTCTGTATTGCGGTGCGTCTTTTGGAAGAGAAGGGTTGTTGCTCGCATTTGGGTGCGGCGGAGTTTGAAAATTGTGTGGGGGAACTGATGTGGTTAAGGGCTCTTGATTCTTTCTATAATAAACCTTTGTTTGCCCGTTCCCTGTCTGTTGAAACGTCTGAACTTCTTTTGTACCTTTGACTAGTACACTGTCATTTAGAGGTGGGAAATAGTAATTCGTCGTATCTTCTACTGGTCCGTCAGCAATGGCGTGTGAACACATAGGAGGTGGCGCCTCCACTGGCTCATTGGCTGACGCTGGTGGGAATCGTCCGAACTGGTCAGGTGCTTGATATTGCTCAAACAGTGGTGGGAATGTGAAGTCGTCCAAAACTAAAGCTTGATCATACTTCACTACAGGGACTATAGCAGTAGATGGGTCATCTGGTATTTCCCTTTGTATTTCTCTTTGAAAAATGTCGGCTGCGAGCTGAAATTCTCTGCACTGTGTCTCAGAATGCTGATTGGTGTTGTGTAACCGACACCATCCTGACAAGGCTGACTCGAT
Source organism: Sequoia sempervirens (assembly GCA_007258455.2). Taxonomy (NCBI): domain Eukaryota; kingdom Viridiplantae; phylum Streptophyta; class Pinopsida; order Cupressales; family Cupressaceae; genus Sequoia; species Sequoia sempervirens. The sequence continues at coordinate 39,453 of VDFB02276976.1, forward strand.
GAGAAGTATACTTTTTGTTGGCCGATTTTCTCAAGTTGCAGGATTATCTAGGGGTGATGCCACGTTTCCATTATTCGGTCCTGTATTCCATGTCCTCTTCTGATATCCTTGGTTATTGTTGCGGTAGCCTTGAGCATTATTTGATGGACCTCGGTAATTTTGATAATTACCTTGGTATCCTTGAGAATTCCTTTGCGTGTTATGGAGTTGATTGTTCTGATTTCTCAGATGAGTTACTTCAGTGGACAATTTCTTCACTTGTTCAACCAACTCTTTCATTTCTTCTTTTTCTTCTTGTGTCTTGGTGGACGTTGTTGTATTCTGCAGATACACAGGCTGTGAAGGTTGTGCTTGAGAAATAGGACCTCCTGGGTGAATTACCAATTGATTGTTGGGTGGCACAATGGGATTCATTACCGGCGTGTGATGTGCCAATGCCTGGTTGATCCCCGTTATCTGATTTGGCATAGCAGCATACCCCAAATGGTTAAGTGGTCCGGCAACATTCATGCCTAAATCAGAGTTAACTTTAATTGCTTCAGCATATGCTCCTTTGAGGTCAGGCGGAACTGGGTTGGCTCTTCTTACAAACATGGAAGTGAGACTATCCAAAGCCGCATAATATACTGGTAATGCTGCTGCATCGTTCAATTCATAAGGATCACGTAATCTTGTATACGCCTTATGAAATCTGTTGTTAAAGGTGCTGATTGGTTCATGTTCTGATCTTTTCACTTCAACAAACTGTCGGTATAGTTCAGCGGGTGTGGTTGGCAATCGGAATTTTGCCAAGAAGGCATCTTTTAGATTTTGCCAAGTTCGGATTGAATTTACTAGTAGGTTGACGTACCAGTAATATGCTTCCTCTCCTAAAGAGCATGGGAATAATCGGCATGCTACATCTTCATGTTGAATATCTCGGTTCTGGAGAGTGTCTTCAAAAATCTTGATATGTTCATCAGCTGTCCGGTTGACATCACCAACTTGGAATTTGGAGCAAAAATGCTCCGGATTCTTGGGCATCTCATGATAATCGGCAAATGTAGTGAGAGGCGACGCGTTAGCTGGACGCCAAGCCATTGGAATGTTTGGCTGATTTATCTGAACTGGTTGAATGGGTTGTACAAATACTGGAACTTGAGCTGAGTTTGATATCGGAACTTGTGGTGGCGGTGTCTGGAATAAACTAGAAGAAACTTCTTCAATTGGTGCTTCTCTTCTGGGTGATAGTATCTCTTCACTAGGACTCACCACGCTAGATGTTTCTCCTTGTGATATCTCTGTTTTCTTTCTTTGTCTATTTCTATAGGGTGACAACTCCACAAATTCTTTGAAAGTATTTGGTGTAGATCTAGTAATCCTTCGAAATCTGTCTGCTGAAAAGGAACCAATTCGATCCAGTGTGCCTTCTTCAATCTTATTGAGGACGTGGAGGGACTACTTCACGAGCTGGCTGGTTCGCTTGTTGACGAACTTGTTGATTATGCTGTCGCTGAAGAGCTTCAAATCTTTCTACAAGAAGATCTCTCTAAACGTTGAACTCAATATGCCTAGCTCTCTCTTCTTCTTGTTCAAGAATAAAACGCATTCGGAGCCAATCAGGGGCGTTTCTCTTTACTTGCCAAGCAAGGCTAAACAATTCGATGATAATGTCTTCCTGTTCGTTGTGAAAACCTAAGTTTGGTTGCAATACCGGTTGCGGATCCTGATTTGGACTAGGAACATTGGCCGGAAGCACCATTCTTCATGGTATTGGAAGAACTTGTATTCGTTGAAGATGAACTGGTGGCAAATGATCGTTCTATCTCGTCAAAAGTCTGTTTCAAACGATCAATTTTATGTCTTATTAAATCTCTTTGAATTGCTTCTTCGAAACGTTTTCCCTTTTCTTCCTCCCTAGCGAGAACACGGCTTGTCTGACCAAACTGAACACGATCGGTCTGTGTTTTCCACGCTAGTGAGTACAATTGATCAATGATATCGGTGGGTGGTAGATTTGGTTGCTCAACAGGTATGTTAAAAGGAAATTCATGCGGCAACACCATACTGCATTTTGCTTATTGCGGAATGACTTCACTTTGAGGCAAAAACTTTGAATGGATTTGAAAACTCCACTACTTAGTTCTTCGCGTCGGGCCCTCCTTCTAGCGCCAATTTAGTGTTGATGCGTGTTTTGTGACACACCCAACACTTTAGAATAAAGATAAAAAGAAGAATGCCTAAAGGCAGCTTTATCCTCTCTTGAAAAATTACCTCTTATGCTAAGATTGCCAGAAAGATCATACGGTAATTCCAATGTTCCGGTTTGGGGGATGGACAAGCTCAATGGATGATGTGATATGCTGGTTTCACAAAGGGACCTTGAAATGAGGAACTTACTCAAAGTAGGGAGTTGGATTGATGTAACATTGAACGCTCTTATGTTTTTTGGAATTTTCAGTTTAGGATAAAATAAATAAAAAAGGGGGATGAGGGTAAAGGAACTAGATTTATGCAGAACTAATCCTATGAACTTCGGAGACAAATGCTGGATAATGGAATTTAAACCAATCTTTGCTTCGCCAAGCACGGCACTACAACTAGACAAAGACGGTGCAATCTTCAAGGGTTTACGAAAGATATCCTATTACACTATATCACCATCAATTCGACCAATGCATATAGATAATAGAACTCAAATTAAGCAATTTTAATGTTCAGACTAACCTTACACATCAAATTGAAAATCATCCAATTGAAAAAGGTATGAACTAATTCCACTTTCCAACACTATCAATCTTTCATTCATCTAAAATACTTGAAAACAAATTTACTCTATTTTGAAGAAATCAATGAAACCATGCGGGCTCATAGAAATAATAAATGCTCAACTCTGAATCCACTTATTATTTAAACAGCAATATTGCAACAATCTCATCAGTCTCTCCCTGAATAAATGAAATGAATGGGGTTTATATAGGCACCCCAATTACAAAGCAATGGCCAAGATTAAATTTGAAATCAACGGCCAAGATCAAATTTGATAAACCCTAACCCTAAAAGCATAACAAACTCAAAGACACATGGCACAAGCAGAACACGCCATTTGGAGCATGGAAAATGGTGACACCTTGCACTTCATTCGAGCAAGTGGGAATCCAGAATGCAATTCCCTTTGGATCGCTCCCTAGCTGCAAATGCAAGAAATTTGGCTAACACAGAATCAAGTTCCTCCATTGAGATATTCGGCACAGAATCCAGTTGCATTCCAATCACGTCCAAGGTCTCCAGGCACTGAGTGAAAGTTCCTTCCCATCTAGCCTCCTGCTTCTGAAAGTTCTCCATGAAGGTCAAAAGGGAAGACATATCATCAAGCTGATTCTCTGTAATAACCTGCACTTCCTTGAAGTAAATGCTCATCACACTTTTCTTCAACCCTTCTAAATCTAAGCCATTCATATCATGATGTTCTTGTCCTGTCAATCCTTCAAGAGAAGTGAGGATTTTGAACTGAATTTTCTCAATCGTGCTCCGTATAGCAGCACATTCTTCTTTTATTCCATCATATGTCTTCTTTTTGGCCAATAAGGAATAATACCACCTGCTGAAATCATAAGAGGCTCCTTCTTCGACAACACCTTCCTGGATCAAAATTTGCAAGGAAACTTCTTTTAGAACCCTCAAACGAGGTATCACTTTGTCCTGTACATACTGGAAATCTTCCCAATGGTCCTCAACTTGACTAACTTCAGTTATCAGTAATGCAGATCTGTCATAAGTTTGGGCGCACTTCTCCAAGAATCGCTCCATTTGTTTTGAAATATTGGTCACCCAACTCCTGGTTGCTTGACTCGTAATCCTCATAGCCTCAAGAACATCAACAGACTCCGGAGTGAGAGATGACGGTGGAATAAAGGCTGCATTTTCCTGGCGCAAAGGGGCTGTTAGCTGCTGAATGAACTCTATCAGCCTTAGATTTTCCAATTCCAACCTTTCTTTCTTCTCTTCTGTTTTATCAAACTTTTCCCTGATGGCCTTGGAAGTGTCTGCCAACTCATGGAAATCCTGATCTATTGTCGTTGGCCCAATGTCCAACGTTGTAACTTCATAATCCATAGGAGCAATCTGATCTCTTAGCTTGTCAACTTTCGGGACAGCCACCTGCAAGATCCTGGATCCTGTATCATTCCTGGTAATCTGAGAATATTTCTTAGGCCTCTTTGGCGTTTTAGCCTTGCCAATTCTTTCTAGGAAGTCCTGTATGCTCTCAACTGGTTGAACCTCATCCAGTGGTCTGGACTTCTTCTTCAAACTTTCAGTTAGCCAATCTGGGATTGTGGATAATCCCATCCCATCTTCTAACTGAACATCATCATTAATTCCTTTAAGAGCAGAAATTACCTCGTCTCCTAGTTCTTCATTGTCCTTAAGGATCTCAGTATCTCCTGCACCTTCAATCATCAAAGTATCATCTCCTAAACACTCGGTGGAGGCTTGATTTTGGAAAGAATCCACCTGTTCTTGAAACTGAATTTCTTGCTCATAGCTTGGCTCGATATCAACAATGGATACATCCTCGATTACTCCAACTGACAAAGTCCCTAAGGATGAGGGATTTTCAGCTACCTTTTGCTTCTTACTCTCCAATTCCTCATTAGCTGACTCCTTTTCCTCTAGTTGAAGGTTTCCACTTACTACCTTCCTCTTGCTAGGATATGCAGATTCATCAGGATTTTCGCCAATTGCTTCTTCCTGATCATCCTTATTGTTCAATGTGGCGTAAGTAAGAGAAATTCCTTCCTTCCTCAACTTGCTGATCTGACCATCGACCCATTCCCTTGAGTAAGCAAAAATATCCTTCATCAATGTGTTCAAATTAGCCATCTCAGGTTGTGTCCAGCTAGGCAATAAAATAGGCTTATCTTTTTCTTGTTCAAACTGAGGGTGAATGTAGTCCCCGTTGTCCTTCACTTGGTCAGGTATAGGAAACAAGTCGCACCTTTTCACAAGTTCAAATTCTTGACCGAGCCTTCTTCCTGACTCCGTACTCGTCCATCAGGTTAGACCAGTAATCTTCGATCTGCATAACATGAAGGGACTTCTTCCCATGCACTCTCAGGTATGGATCATAATCGGACCTTGGATTATAGGTGCTGAACTTGTAAAATTGCAACTCTACCCCTGCTGTTTTGGCTGATTGTAACGAAGGACAGACTTATAGCATTTTTCCAATTGCAACCAGAAAATCCACTCCTTGTTTGTTCTTCTTTGCCTGAATGGAGTCTACACATGCTAGTTGCCTTGCTACCTCAAGCATAACAATTTTGTCTGTTGGGTATCGAGGAAGTCTGTACGGAGCATCAGAGAATCCATGAATTCTTATATAAGTAAATGTCGGAAACTGGATAAACCAAGACCCGAACTTGTCAAGCATTGCCATAGCTTCTTTAGATAGCCTCCTCTGCACTGTTCCTTGAAGAACTCGCGTGATATACATGAGGAAGGCGTCATTTGTTATCTTGAAGTTGTCCCTGTAATGTAGTTGGAGCTGCGGGTAACAATCATATGATTTGAGTTGATCCTTCCGAAGTCCCACTTCGCCTTTACAAATCAGTCCTCTGTACTTAGTGAATCTTGCCAGAATATAAACCACATAAGAACTCATGTAGAAGGTTTTAGTTTTTTCAAGGTTTCTCAACTGGAAATCGATATTATCACTTATTAACTTAGCCCAATTTATAGCCTCCATTCCCAATACGATCTCTTCCACATATGAAAACATCCACACCTCAAAGAAGGCTCCTTGAGACGTTCCCATAACTCTGTTCAGCATGTGAATCATATCACTGTATTCTATCTTAAAATCTGTGCAAATTAGTCTCTTTGGCAACTTGGAGCGATGTCTTTTGGGTTCTTTAATCCAGTTGGAATTGATGATGTCCATACAGGATTCCTTGGCTTGATCGAACATGGCCTGTGATTCTTGCTGAGTCCTGATCAACATTTTTCGACGATGGGGAATACCAAATACCTCCCTGACTGAATCCTCTGTAAAGTACGCTATGGTGATTCCATTGGGAGTTTTAATTGATCTTGTTTGAGGATTGTACCCTCTGGCGCATTCAACCATTAACTCATTGCACTGAACTGCAGGCGGAAATCCTGCTGCTTGATGAAGTCCAGACTTAACAATATTTGAGGCGATAGGTGTAGGCATTTCGTTTTCTATGCCAAACATCCTTCTCTTGTGCTGAATCGCATTAAATTGTTCAAAGTTTGTATCTGTCACTTTCTTCCACTTCGAGGATAACTGGGATTCTGGATAAAATTCCTTCAGGACTTCCTTGACTTGAGCTTTTCTGACTCCACCTCCCACGTTCTTTGGAGAAGACATTGTGCCTGTAAGAAACTCGAAGTTAGAGAATTTTTTAATAAATTTGAAAAAAGGCGATTTCTTGGCTGGAGAAATTTTGAAAAATTAATTAAAAATCCAGAACTTGATTAAAGGCTGCATGAAGAATAAATTCTTAAATGAAATCGATTTGCCTTTATTATTTTCAAAGAGCATTCGTGGAATTTTAAATAATCTTTTGGATTTTTTAAGGTTTATACTGAAGTTTTCTCAAATCTCTAATGAAAAATCCAATTCCCCTTTCAAAATCGCCAAAGATAACCTGCAGTTGTTTGAAGAAAATCCGGAAAGGAGGAGAAAAATCCAATTCAATGTTCTGGAACTCAAGAAAAATCCACTTGCAGCTGAAAAAGACGTCTTTTCTTGGGAGAGCTTTGCCTGTGAAGAAAGTTCGACTTTTGCAAATAATGAAAATAATGAGCTCTCAAGTTATCTTTTATAATAAAAACCTTCCCAAATTAATTTAGGTCGACTTCTTCCTCTCATTGGTTGCATTTTGCTTTAAAAACGAAAAAGCAATCTTATCCCGATCTTTGACTTTTCAAACAAGGCGTCCCTTTTGGCTTGGTAATAAAGTTTTTAAATAAAACTTAAGTTTTTCTTTTATCTTTTTGCCTTTAGCAAAATTCGACCTTCAACTGGACTTCTTGACTTTTCAACTGGAATTTTGATTTCTCAAAGTGACTTTGCCTTAGAAAAATTTCGATTCCTCCTTGAGAAAATTCGACTTCCAACTGGATTTTTCACTTCCCAACTGGAATTTTCACTTCCCAACTGGAATTTTCACCTTGACTCAATTTCCTAAAGTCCAGTTCAATAATTTTTCATGCCTTAGTCGATTTTACCTTGTCCAACTGGAATTTTCATTTTCCAACTGGATTTTCTTGAAGAATGCGAACTTCCTCAAATAGATTAATTTTACTTGGATTTTCCCTTTAGTCAATGGATTTTCGAACTGGATTTTCTAAAGTTCGTACCTCTTCCAGACTTAGGCGAATTTCACCATGATCTACCTGCTTTTTAGTTGATTTTTCAGTGATTTTCTCTCAAAGGCGTGATCTTATCCAGTTGATTTTTTGACTTTGCATGCGCTTTTTCCTCGCTTTTCTCATCTTGCATGCGCCTTTCTCTGCTTTGCATGCGCTTTTTCTCTGCTTTTCTCATCTTTTTCGATCTTTGCTTGATTTTTTGCTCGCTTTTTAGTTCCAATAATAGAAACTTTTGACTCAAACGCTAATGACACCCTGCGCTTTCTAAAAATAGAAACTTACTAAAAATAGAAAAAAGCAAAAAAGCAACTTTCTAAAAATAGTAAATTCCAGATTGGTCCAGAAATGCCAAAAACGAAAAAAGCAAAAAGCAAAAAAGCAAAATCCCTAAAAAATAGGAAGTGTCAGAATTGAGCGAAAGCACAGGCGATCCTCGTCTGCGAGGCCCTCTAAGCACTTCTATGACGTTTACGTTCAGTTTCAGGCTCAAACTCCCAACTTGGCTCGGATGATGACTCCAGATCTTGACATGAAATTCCCAGACATCAGAGACTATGAAATTGCTACTCAACGCTAAACCCTAAGAGCGAAACAGTGAGGGTCCCCATTTGCAATGGGGCGATGTGTGAAAAAGGTCACAACACTACTACAAATAGAGCTATGCTAGAAGTCTACAAAGTCTTCATGATGAAGCTCCTGGTTTAGAGCTTCTCCTAAGTTGTTCAACCTCATGATATCCAAGTTGGCCTCTAGGATCTCAAAATCCTCAAGTGCAAAAAAGAAATTAAAAAGACAAATTTTCTTTGCTAAGTAATCATAAATTACAAAATGGCAATCAACTGGTTCATATTTGTGATTTAACTGTACTTGCAATTTCTAGGACAATGTAAAGACAACTATATGAAGAGTGTGAAAGTGAAATTATATGACAAAGGAAGCAATTGCAAAGTTCAACTTAATAGGTTTTGAATCAAATAACTCAAGATAGAGTAATAGAAAATGCTTTTGAAACAAAATCTTATATCTCAAAAATCTCAAAAGACCATAAATGATATTGAAATGTTCTCATTGATAACTATATTAGCAGGTTTTTAAAACAATAAAAGGAGTGTTAAATATTTTTCCATTAGATAATAAAGACCTGCTAGTACAAAAGAAGAGAGCAACTATTTGAGCCACAAATTTAGCTATTATAATTCAAATAAATTTTCCTTGATTTTGTGTAAAAGTGGATGATGGAGTTAAAAATATTAGACTTTGAGTTGAGAATTTGAGAGATTATAGGTACAAGTTTCAATGGAAAATCAAAGTGTGAGGAACATTCACTTTCAATGGGATAGTTGCTGCTGAAATCTATCTAGATCGTTAAAGAGAAAATATAAAAGGCCTGCTTCAGGAGGGAGTAAGATAAGCCCACAAGACTAGGGCATGACTTCTCTTAAGGAATGTATTAGTTTGTTTGATACCGATTTAACGTGCTTGGAATGCTACACTATATATGTCTAAATCATTCATGCACTACTATTGTACTCCTTACAGGCCTTTTGAACCTCCATGTATATGACAATCCTAAATGGATTGTAGTTGCCGAAAAAGTGCAGGGCATGATTTAAGCAGTGAGTTTCAGCAATTAACAAAGCATTAAGCCTGCAGAATATATAGGAAATTTAAACATGACCAAAACAATACTTCATTTTGATATAAAATACTACTACAGTTTATTCTTTTCAGCACTACAAACTGAATTCTATCTTTTTGATAGGATCCATTCTGATTCCAGTTCCACAATATCTATATAATATTATGTATGTATTTATGCTTCCCACTTGATTATACAATTGTTACTACCCTACCTGCGTATCATTAAAAATTGATGTCAAATTGAAGCTCCAAATTATCACACTTCATTAACATTTAAAAAGGAAATTTGTCCCAACCTCACCTTGATAATCTAAACAACCACCTTGGTTTCATTGTTGATAATTGAAATGTTAAAATTCTTTTGAATAATCAGGATCACAAGAATTCAAAGAAAACAAACCTCTTTAGGTTGATATCAAGCCAATATAGTTTCGTTTCAATTTATATTTACTTTTGGCAAGTACTTTTATAAGGTTCAAATATGCTAAAAAAATAAGATAGCAGCCTTACTTAGTATTTATGATTGTCTACTATTTCCCACTAAATTGTGTCTTTGGATTTATATACATGGAAACCATTACTACAAGCCTAAGGCAAATGAGAATTGTATGGAATATAGAGAAAAAGCAACACATCTCTTAATATTCCATTTTAATGCCCTTAACATCTATTAGAAATATATGTACAATCAAGGTTGCCTACATACGATTTGCCTCAGCAACTTGATGAAATCTAGTGAATCTTTGATGGTGAACCACGTCCGAGCGGCCAACGCTTATTTTTGTACTAAAAATCAACGAACAAACCTGATTAAATAGCGATTTTGCACTGTTATGGTTTCGTCACAAGTTGGTTGGGCAATTTTTTCGCGATTTTTACATGATTTTTTCATGATTTCAACCTTTAAAAATCATTGAAAAGAATAACTTATTAAATCAGGACTTTTTGGGGAAAAAATCGTTTTAGTCGAAGATTTTTTTAAAATTGGGATTTTTTGAGAAAAAGGTTGTTTTGCCCAATGATTTTTTTAAAATCAGGATTTTAGCGATTTTTTGAGGATTTATGCTACTACGATCATCACTACCACACTCTAGCTCAACCAAACCCAAACATTTGCAAAAGGGTCACAAACTCTGCCAACCCCTATCAATTCAAGATTGCCCTTAGAAGTGCCATCCATGTTGATTTTAAACCCACCCAAGACAAGGAGACAACCACTTGTCATTCGTAACTATAAGTTTTGGTTTTATAACCCCATTATTGGAAAAAATAATTAAACTAAGTTTTATGAGAGACGTCTTAACTTGTTTATAATCCTTAAGTTCCATTGATTCTTTTCTTCACCTCCCATAGGCAATATTGTTGTGTTCCATTGAGTCTTAGCAACAGGTGTACATAGTGATGGGGTTGAGTTTCGGGACAGGAAATTCTTTCCCAAAATTTGGGGATGGTTTGGAAAGGGCTATTAGAATTAATATTTGAGAAATTAATTACAAATAGTTAAAGAAGTTGCAATTATAATTAATGAAAGCACTAAGCAAAAGAAGATAGAGCTTATCCAAAGTTGTATTTTTGTACAACATTTTATATCAATAATATAGAATCAATTATCAATGTCTAACAAAAAAGGAACCCATCGTGGCCCTTTTTCTGTGCAAAGAGATTTAGGATTTTCAACAGATAGATCTCTAGTGGCTGCCTCCATGAACTGTGTTGAGGACAAGGCTTCACTTTCTGGACAGGTGATCCCTGGTTCAAATAGCATTACTCCTAGCACAACAGAGGTAAAAGAAGGGGAGGCTAAAGACCATTCTGGAGATGCAAAGAGAACAAAACTTTCCTGCCCTCCCAAATCTTTCGCAGACTGTGTGACGAGATGTGGTGGCTTCTAGGAATGAAGGCCGTAGTATCAACAAAAATTTGCAGATCTTATCCAACTAAAGGATAAAACCCTTGAATTGCTCAAAGACATCCCCTATTTTGGTCTTTCGGAATGAATTTTTACGAGAGGAATGCTTCTCCAAAGTTGGTTTTGATTGGGTGCTTCAACCATTTATGGCCAAGCATCAAAATCTACACAAATAGCTATCATGTAATAGATGGCCGCATATGGAAAATCTACCCCTGTGCACAAAGTTTTTTATTGCACACTTTGAGTCCACCAAATATTGTGATATGGGAGCTTCTAGGAATGAAGACCCTAGTTTCAACAAAATCTCACTGATGTTATCCAGGGAAAGGATAAAACCCTTGAATTGCTCCAGGACATTCCCTATTCTGATCTTTGGAGATGAAGTTTTAGGAGAGGAATACTTCTCCAAAGTTCGTTTGATTGGTTCCTTCAACCACTTGAAGCCGAGCATTGCAAATCTACACAAGTGGCTATCATGTATTAGCGGCCTCACATGAAAAGGTGTGATGAGCCTTGCTAATATAGACTCAAAACCTTTCAATTTCTGCCTTGGGAATTTTGTCAAACACTTGCCATGTAAAGCTGATATATGCTGATATAAACTTTTAATTGCTGTGTTTTTGGTTTTTGGCACTTGACAATAATGTTTGAATGCTCTGATACCACTGTGATGAGCCTTGCTAGCTCATTGCTCAAACCCCTGTCTTTTTGTTAAGTCTATTTGTGTTTTTGAGTTTTTTAGAGAAAATTTATAGACAGAAGAGAAGGTGTGCATCATATAAAAGCTCACAAAATGAAAACTTGAGCAAATTTAATCAAACTGAAATTGTAGAAGGTATTTAATAAGCTCAACAATGGATTTAGAACATATAAACATACCCGAAAGCCTCCAGGTTTTTTAATTAAAAAACGAAGCCAGTTTGCCAGTCTATACATGAAAATCTGATATAATCAAGTGTAGAATGATACAAGCATGAAATCCAACTGAGAAACTGGAGCAAATGAAAGGTAGATGCCAAGTGCTGATGATGGTGAAGAGAAACCCTCAAGAAGGAAGGCGTTTCTCCATGTAGTTGGTACGCCCTAGCTCAAACAGCCACACCTTTCAAGCAAAAAGAAGCCCAAAACATCTCAGATGGTACAGCCATTGAAGTATGATGCCTGCCATGAAGAAAGGAAGAACATCATCCACTCAAACCCTCTGTTGCTGATGTAGAAACCCCACAAAATTCTGATAAGACACTATAGAACTTCTGAATGAAGCTCTCTCAAATTGCACCAATTCAGCTGATCTCTCACAGCCTCACAAGTGCTCACACTGAAGAGATTTCGTTCTCCAATGGTGGATTGCTGCAAACCTGATCACAGGATGAAAGCAAGGGAAAAACCTCCAAGGCAAAGTTGAAATATTCAATAGATGAGTTTCTCATTGCCCAAATCCCTTATAAAGCAAAAGAGGAGAAACCCTAAGAAGGCCGTACATTTTAGGGCTTTAGCTCATTTAAATTTATGAAACTAAACTTAAATCACTTTCTATAGTTTCCCTTTTGATTTTTGGCGCCTCCTTTAAGTGAATAAAGATATAACATTAAAATATTCACTTTAGACTTAATTTAAGTGAAATAAGAATTATAAAGTCAATTTGACTTTATAAAAAGACTTTAAGTTAAAAATTAACTTAAATCACTTAAGTAAGCCTATCTCCCTCAATTCTCAACAGAATTCAATGCCGTCAGAAGCAAAGAAACTCCCGTACTGCCAAGGCCTGCAATGAGCCTATCCACGATCTCAGAAAATGAAATCGACCGAACTCTCCAGAAGGTACCACTGACCCTCTAACCAATCCAGTTAGCCCACAAGGGTCCAAGAAATAGGCTAACACTCTGCAAACAAGATCACGCTGAAAAGGGGGACATTACAATCCGCCCTCCCTGAAATTGCTTGACCGCAAGCAATCTCAACAACAAAGGATCAACCACTCCACCAGGTTCCCAAGGATAGTGCTGTGAAATGTCCCTACTATCATCAACTGTCTTTCGCTGCTCAACACTGATCTCAACTTCACCATGCCAAAAGTGGTGAAGCCAATGCATGGGACTCATCCAAAACGCAGTACCAATCCTGTTGCCACCTGGATCCCAATATAAACGGTACTCACATCCATCCATCATAATAAAGTAAGAATATCGGGAAGCCTCCGCAACACATCTCTGTCTATAGCTGGAACCTATGATGTCACCATAACCTGTCAACCCATGAAACCAACCATCTAGCCATGAAGCTCCTAAATCCCAACTCTGCAAATCATGCCAACTCCAAGTAGGACAACCATCGATCAATGAAGAGTCTAAGAAGATTAAATCACCAAGCAACAAGTAGATAGCTGCCAGATCGTGAGGGTCAAATGTAGAACTATCTGCACCTCTCATCATGTACTCCTCCGAAAACTCCTCTGCCAGCTTAATTTGAAATCCCAATACACTGGAAGGATCCCAAACGCAACGATCAATGCTCATGTCCAGAGTGCGAGCGATATCTAACTCGAAGAGAGGATCATCATACTGAATAACATCTACTCTAGGAAGAGAAACTGGATCGCCATTGTCATCCCATATGCAACTCCTAGATGAATGAGTCTCCTGTAACTCCCAAATCTGATCAGCTGGATCATCATACTGTAGCCTGTCAATCTCAACACCATCAGATATAGAAAAGAGAAACTCACAAGGAAGCAAGTCAAACTGCTGACAAAACGTGCTCCCTAAGACTGCATGAGATAGGCTATCATCCCACATGTCTAACACGTGCATACTAGAATTGTGCATCTGAAACAGATCATGTACATGATGACTGAGAAAGAAACTATGTAGACTCCTGACCATGTACACACTGGGAATCTCCTCAACGAGCTCTGTCTGAAATCCCGATGCACTGACGGAATCTCTGATACTATGATCAAAGCTCACCCTTAAACCAGGGTCAAGAGTAGAATCAACATCTACCTCAAAGAGCGGATTATCACAAGATGTAGCATCCGCCTCATTTTCTGACTCTTCTCCACCAGTATCATAGATTGGAGCTTGCTGATCATAAAACTCATAACTGTACTGAGGAGAGGAAAATCCCTCTTGAATCACTTTATGTTCTCCATCCAAATCTGCACTATAGCATGAAGTTGAATCTGCATCACTCACCTCATAATCAGCAACATCATGTGTGTTGTCATCAACATTTAAGGTATTGTTGCTATGTACCTCATAGGATGTCTCAAAAGAAGTTGTAGAAGCCATATCTTCATACATTTCTGTTGATGATGCATTACAAGAAAACTTATCTTCATGTGGCTGCTCCAATACAATTGGTTTGTCTTCAAACATCACTTGCTCTTCTTCAACCTTGAAATCTTCCTGAAGAATCTTGTGCCCAACTTCTTCCTCAAAGCTGGTCTGATTTTTGTTCTCCATAGGATCAACTGAATGCTGGTCACTAACTGCTGAAAATTCATTGTGAAGATTTTTGGATACTTCACTTGTAGAGACCTCATGTATCTCATTTTTATTTTGTGATGTAGACCCGAAGATGGATGCCATAAACCTTGCTGTTTTATCTAAGGTTGCAGGATCTAAAATCAATTCCTTTATCCCTTTTTGATTTTCATCCAACTTTTTCAAACTTTGTTTCAGCTTCTCCATATTCTTGTTCCACTGCCTCTGAGTAATTGAAGTAGCCATGATCAATGCCCAACAGGATGGCAGGAAACCGCTCTGATACCACTGTGATGAGCCTTGCTAATATAGACTCAAAACCTTTCAATTTCTGCCTTGGGAATTTTGTCAAACACTTGCCATGTAAAGCTGATATATGCTGATATAAACTTTTAATTGCTGTGTTTTTGGTTTTTGGCACTTGACAATAATGTTTGAATGCTCTGATACCACTGTGATGAGCCTTGCTAGCTCATTGCTCAAACCCCTGTCTTTTTGTTAAGTCTATTTGTGTTTTTGAGTTTTTTAGAGAAAATTTATAGACAGAAGAGAAGGTGTGCATCATATAAAAGCTCACAAAATGAAAACTTGAGCAAATTTAATCAAACTGAAATTGTAGAAGGTATTTAATAAGCTCAACAATGGATTTAGAACATATAAACATACCCGAAAGCCTCCAGGTTTTTTAATTAAAAAACGAAGCCAGTTTGCCAGTCTATACATGAAAATCTGATATAATCAAGTGTAGAATGATACAAGCATGAAATCCAACTGAGAAACTGGAGCAAATGAAAGGTAGATGCCAAGTGCTGATGATGGTGAAGAGAAACCCTCAAGAAGGAAGGCGTTTCTCCATGTAGTTGGTACGCCCTAGCTCAAACAGCCACACCTTTCAAGCAAAAAGAAGCCCAAAACATCTCAGATGGTACAGCCATTGAAGTATGATGCCTGCCATGAAGAAAGGAAGAACATCATCCACTCAAACCCTCTGTTGCTGATGTAGAAACCCCACAAAATTCTGATAAGACACTATAGAACTTCTGAATGAAGCTCTCTCAAATTGCACCAATTCAGCTGATCTCTCACAGCCTCACAAGTGCTCACACTGAAGAGATTTCGTTCTCCAATGGTGGATTGCTGCAAACCTGATCACAGGATGAAAGCAAGGGAAAAACCTCCAAGGCAAAGTTGAAATATTCAATAGATGAGTTTCTCATTGCCCAAATCCCTTATAAAGCAAAAGAGGAGAAACCCTAAGAAGGCCGTACATTTTAGGGCTTTAGCTCATTTAAATTTATGAAACTAAACTTAAATCACTTTCTATAGTTTCCCTTTTGATTTTTGGCGCCTCCTTTAAGTGAATAAAGATATAACATTAAAATATTCACTTTAGACTTAATTTAAGTGAAATAAGAATTATAAAGTCAATTTGACTTTATAAAAAGACTTTAAGTTAAAAATTAACTTAAATCACTTAAGTAAGCCTATTTCCCTCAATTCACAACAGAATTCAATGCCGTCAGAAGCAAAGAAACTCCTGTACTGCCAAGGCCTGCAATGAGCCTATCCACGATCTCAGAAAATGAAATCGACCGAACTCTCCAGAAGGTACCACTGACCCTCTAACCAATCCAGTTAGCCCACAAGGGTCCAAGAAATAGGCTAACACTCTGCAAACAAGATCACGCTGAAAAGGGGGACATTACAAAAGGAATGTCAAAATCTACCCCAGCAAAAGGTCTTTTATTCCAGCTTGTGAGTCCACCAAAGACACTCATTTTATTCTCAATAATAAATTATGGATCTAGGGAAAACACTCACTTTTTCTTGAATATTGCTGTCCCAATTTCAACCCCCTAATGAATCATTTAATGTGATGTCAATCTATCTTCCCAACCTTCCTCTCCTTGGATCGATCCATGTTTCCAAACTGTTGAGGATTTTTTGGGGAGATAATTGTCAACAGGCTCAGCGACCTCTGCCTTCACACATACTACCTATGCTTGCATTCTTGTGGAAATTGATATTTTGGAAAACCTTCCAATAGACATTGTGTTGAAGGTAGTTAACCACAAATGAAAGCAGCTCATGGATTGTGAGGGGCTTCCTTTGTGGCAACTAATTGCCCTATCCTCAAAACCAAATCAGCCAATCATGTTTCACAGGGGCAAAAACCCCAACCTTCTCATTTCACAATTCTACGATCACTGCTAGCCCTACAACTCTCCAAAGCCTGTGCTAGAAACCACGAATTCTTCTTAGTCCAACTAATAAGCCATTCCTCCCTGTTATCAGAGATAGGCATTAGCACTAAAAGGAACTCCAAGATAGATAACGTGTTGATGCTAGAGTCATTATCATATCCTTTTTGGGGCTTCTCACCTTTCTTTGTCTTTAGGCAAGGCAAATGAAAATCTACTGGTGAAGGAACCCACCACAGCAGGTTGTGTAAATAAATCTTCTAATTCTCCCACTCAAACTACAGTAAGGAACATTGCTGAGGTTCTTGCAGTGGAAGACAGATTTCTGGCTCTGGTTGTCTGGCTGCCTGCCCCCTGCCACCCTTGTTGTCTCATTATCCTTCAAAAAAGGAAAAGGATTGCACCCAAAGTGAGATACAAATACCTTTAGTTCAGCCCCCCTCCAGATCTCATGGAAGGCATGGACTGAACTCTGGTTTCCAACAAGAAATCTGGAAAATCTACACAAGTAACTGCTTAATGCTCAGATCTAGTGGGAAGATATCTATAAGATAGTTTTCCCTCCCTTGGTGTTTCAGGAGTTTTTGAATGCTCTTCCTGTTTACAGGCTCATATTTTTTTATTACTTCTTTTGGGACTGAAGAATTTCTTCTAATTAGCCCCCTGTTTTTGGGTCTGAATCATGATATTTTTTCATTTGTTGAAGTTTATTTAAATGGGAGTGGACCCTTATCCCACAATTCACCTAGAAAAAAAATTTGTGTCAGACTCAACATCTTAATGTCTTCACCCCTATCTTTAGGGAAAATTGTACTATTGACCAATACTCCAATATTAGACCTTGTAGGATCATCTTTTGCACTGTCTGATATCTCATTGTCACCATGTTGTAAACAGTCTGAGCAAATGCATTGTTTACAATTTTGATAAAACCCATTGTCATTCATCATCTGAAAAATGAGTACTAGGCACCAGCATTATTCATCAAATGAATAAAAGTAGATACCCCCATGCCCAGCCAAATTTTGAATGGGTTGTTTTCTAATATCAGTCACCAGCTTCAGCATGTTCCCAAGTAAGAGATTCACAAGAGTATAACTTGACAATGAGGTACACAACAAGTCACAGTGCGAACATACATCCAAGAACCTTTACTAATATCATTATATTTACTTTCTAAATCATTGCACTGTAAGCATAGTAGCATTACTTGGGATTGAGATTGACTTGGCAAACCAAAAGTATAATCTAGTGAATTAATAAAACAATTTTTTCTTTTTGCTATTTAAAGCCCGTGCAGGGCTCCAGCAGCCCCCAACTGGATTGAGAAGCCACACAGACCTTAATGGTGCATGCACCTTGTTTTTTTTTTTTGTTTTTTTTTTTTCTAATTATGTTAAATGACACTACAATCTGCAGGGAGCTTCCTCTTCCTCTTTGGTGAATGCAAAAGAGCATGGGCTCATGTATTTATAGGTTTTCTAGGGTGGAGTGCCTTGGAGGGGGCCTCTTTTAAGTTTAGGGCAAAGCTTTTAGGTTTAGTTGTTTTTTTCTCAAGTTATTGATTATCCTTTTGCAGGTCATGGAGACTCTCTATCATCCCTATGGTAAATGAGTGTACATCATTTACCAACTCAAATACAATACACTCATTCATAGATGGCATACTCCGCAATAAAACCTCAAAAATACCCCAGTGACCTTGTCATTGTGCAATACAACCTTCGGCTGCATACAAGAAGGCTAGAGGACAAATCGGAGGAGCTAATTGAATTGGATATGATTGATCCTTATAGCGATTGGACAGGGTGGGATGAGCAGCCTCCATTGTTTACTAAAGATGAGATTCTTGATTTTGAGAGGCAGACATTGGAGGATGGGGATGCAGCAGGAAATATAG
This sequence comes from Sequoia sempervirens, assembly GCA_007258455.2. Taxonomy (NCBI): domain Eukaryota; kingdom Viridiplantae; phylum Streptophyta; class Pinopsida; order Cupressales; family Cupressaceae; genus Sequoia; species Sequoia sempervirens. The sequence goes on from VDFB02276976.1 coordinate 57,972, forward strand.
GATTGGATGACATTGATGAAGCTGAGGAGTCATTGCCATCTACTAACAGGATGGAGATCAAGCCACAGACTTCTACGCCAAGCGAGGAGCCACAACAGACTCCAAGGATTAGAACCTCCACCTCTCCCCAAATTTTCACTAGATTAGGGAAGAGGAAAATGTAAAATGTTGTATTTTCATTTTGTCAGCTATATTTTGTATCAGCCATCAGGATTCCACATGACGATGCAATTTTGTACTCAATTTGTATTCAAATCAATCACATTTAATAAAAAACACTTTTGTACTCATTTATGGACTCATTGGATACATCTTGTCATTGAATTTTGCAACAAAAAAAATTGTACTTCTAAAGAAATTTAAGCAAAGTGTTTAAGTTGCCAGGTTTTTTGCCAAGTCTAAAATTTTGGGTCTGCCAAGTTTTTGTGGAGTCTGAGTCTGCCAACTATGCACTCATTTACCAACTCATACAATAATGCAAAATCCATATATAAGACCTTGAAACTGATTAGAATGGCATTACAAGTAATTATTTTGCAAGAAAAATGAAAAAAAAAATGGACTCATCCAAAAGAAGAAACACATCAATCTCCACACATGCTAGCAACAACTAATACAAATAGACTCGAAATCATAGAGTAAACTATTTGCATACTAATACACATCAAGCAAAACAATGTTTCATGGATGTCTCTTGATAGAAAGTAACCTATTGAAATCCCTTACCATACTGCCCTCTTGAAGCTAAAGACTTGCTCCATCACCTTCCTTGAACTAGATATGGAAAACTACAGCCCTACACTTCTTAATTCAAAACAAGACCTATGCCTATTACCCTTTCATTTGTTTTTGCTTGTTATATACACAGATACCATTTCCCAACAGAATTATACCAATGTAATGTTGTGTACAACAGTGACATGATTCCACAAAGATGCTACAACAATCTAAACATACAAATTTTGAATATTTATTACTTCCACATTTTTATATGGCACGTATACAATATCACTCACCCCTCCACATGTGTAACATTGCCCCAATGAACGTGTTGTATTTAAATCTATATTACATTCTTAAAGGATGTGTTTCCACTATGCCAGTTCATCATATGGATAGCATTTGCTTTGTATAAGAGAAAAAATGGTTAGTTCAACCAACCTGGCCAAGAATGCTTCCAAATGTTGATTATGGACTTTCCATGCGTTGGTTCCATATTGCATCATTAAGTCTAGATTTTCAAGCCTGCAAAGAATCTACTTTCAATATGAGCACTAAAAAGCATCTAAATATTCAGCTTATTAGACTATAGATAGTGAAAAAATTCAAACACCAAAGTTTACAATAATAAACATTGTAGGATTAGACTTCAAATGTCCTTTACATTACACAAAAATATAAAAGCATTGCTGGAAAACATTAAAAAACAATAACATTGCTTACACTTTGTAATGTCCCGTTTTGGGATTGCCCTAAATTTTGCCCTAGAATCACAAGTTTCAATGTTGTTAGGGTTATAACTTATCAATTAAATGCTTTAAGTAAGATAAATCTTGGTTTAGGTCCTGCAATCATGTTAGATAATATTGGAATATAATTCATATAATCAAACATATATAAATATTTGAAACATGTAAATACATAACTATTAAACTACACCATATACATAATGCATAATGGGAGTTTAATCATAATAGGAAATGGATGGGAAACATGATAAGTCCACCTGAAGCTATCCCAGCTAAGCCCAAGAGCACACAACGTCCAAACTAAGACAACTCGCCCCTTAGCCCAAGCAACAGGAACATCCAAGCTAAGACAATTCCACCCTTGGGGTGGCCTACTTAGTGTGTAAACTTGTATCTGCATTCCCTATCCATGCTGCCTTATCCATCCCTCTCATGATTGAAACTCCTTGAATCCATCCTACCAATCAGTCGTAGTTTGGCTTGATAGGAAAGCCTTGAAAAGGTGTTTGTAAACTACTCGATCTAAGCCCAAGAGCACGCAGCATCCAAACTAAGACAACTCACCCCTTGGCCCCAGGCGGCAAGAACGTCCAAATTAAAACAATTCCACCCTTGGGGTGACCTACTTAGCATGGGAGAGCCATAAACTACATCTCCCTAACTTGCTTCCTTCAACCTTACGTTTGATTGATTATAGGATAAAGACATACATAAATATATATAATCTATTCATCTTAAAGGATATAATCTAAGTATTTATCTATTACAGCCGTAAGTATGACTTATGCATGTGAAAGAATATAATATTTGTTAGATTCATTATCAAAACTTATTCATATAATACTACTGCACACTATCTCTATAATTCATACCAGATTGTATTTACTAGATTAAATTTTTGTATGCCTGAAATTTTTATATTAAATCTGCTCTTCTTCCCAATCTGTTGTTCTATCCATACTCTCTTCATAGACTTCTTATGTCTGCATGAATTCTTTTGACAAACCTGTTGTTAACTGTTCTCTTAATTCTGCATTTCTCTCTTCTATATATTCCTATGCAAATCTGTACCTTGTTTTCCTTCCCCTATAACTTTATTTTCTCCTCCCCTTTATACCTCCCACAGTGGGGAAGAGTCACCTCTATTTGTTTACAAAGACGCATCCCTTTCTAATCGCTGCCTCCCTTTATTAACTCTAATCGCTGCCTCCCTTATTAATTGTAATTGCTGCCTTTGTTGTTGGTATTTATTAATCGCTGCCTTTGTAGTGGCTGTAACTATGTTCCACCAAGTTTCCGGTATGGGGAGACGACAAGCCGCATTTTAGGGATGGGATTTTTTTAGGGATTTTTGGGGATGACAAGGGATTGCAAAGGGGAGGGCTATATATATATATAATATAGGGAAATTTCAGATATTCATATGAGTAATGATAATCATAACAATGAACATTAATAAAGTTGCAAATGTAATCACCAATCATATTGACATATACATTATAGAGTCGAACAAATTAATACTACAACTATTTAATTGCTTCCATAATTCATGTCAAACAATCAATGTGCATATGATATAAAATTTTAAAAATAAAATGCCCAAAGGCTACAAGTTTGCACTACGAATGTCAAAATGATAGTCACAAATGTCCAAAACATAGTAATAGAAAGTATGATATCTGCCTCTACTCGGCATCTGCCAACATTGCATCAAAATCAGACCCAGAGTCTAAGTCACTGCCACTATGAGTATGAGAGGCTGGCTCATCCAATGGAACTCCAACCAATCCCTCTTGTGTCTCCTCCTCATCAATTTGGGTGGCATCCTCTGGATCAACATCCCACCGTAACACTAGAGTTTGTCGATAATCAGGAGTCTGATGATCTTGGAGTCGCAAATCACTATGCACAACCACTAATTTTTTTGCTCATCTAGAGGTCAGCCTATTCCAAATGATAGAGAGAATAAAGTTGTATGTTGACCAATTCCTCTCTACAGCAAAGGAACTGGCAACCTGTGAAAGGAGATGAAAATTGAATTAGTAATTTACTAATTAGGACATTCAATTATGATTATACAAATGTTCAACACTAATCAAATTAATAAATTATGTTAATGTATTACCTATGAAAGAAGGCGAATAGCAAGCGTCCTCAATTGTGGTACATCCTTCCCTTGCCATGACCACCATCCAATAGGATCCCTTTGAGCTAGTGTAGTTCTATCTACCTTGGCCTCTAGTTTGCCAAATGTTGGACCACGAAGATTATAAAATTCAATCCATTGTGTACAAAGTACACTCGCCTCCTCAACTGAATACATTTTTGCAAGGGCCTTCATAAACCCATCTTTCACCTCATCGTCATCACAAGGAGGCACCCTACCAGCCCTTGGTACATACCATTTGGGATTAAGAGCAAAAGCTGCCATATGAGGTGGGCTATTCATAGTGTTCCACCGCCGCATCACAATGGGCTTAATTTCTTGCTCATATAATCCCGAATTAGGATCCCTATCAGAAATTGCCTTCTTCATTCTTCCAAGCATGGAGTCAAATGTTTCATAAATCTCTTCAAGACTTGGGCAATCTGTATCAGCATATCTAATGACATCCACAACTGGTGAAATGGAGCAAACATATCTACAAACAAAAATTTGAAAAAAGACAAGTTAGAACTTAGAAAATCAAAAAATATTAATAATAAAATCATATTTTAAAAAAAAAATTATAAAATCAGCAATCAATAACAATTTGTTTACCTCACATTGGACCACCAAGTATCATCAGGAATTTATTGTTTGATGCTTCTCCCTTCTGCAGTGCTTGCCATAGACCATCTACTCCACTCTGAATTAACCATCATCAACCGTGAGCCTCCTACACCTAAAGCATCCTCTCTAACAAAATAAAGTAGCTAGCATACCTTGTCTCTATAGGCTTGAGAAACTCCTTCTTTGAAAATGTCCTAAAGAGAGCAAGTGAAGTGTGATCGTTGCAAATAAGCATTTGAATGTCTCTAGCCTCTACAACCACCTAGTGCATCCAATCTATCTTCCCCATGTCTTTCAATGTGTTGTTCAACACATGAATGCAACAACGGGTCCAAAATATGTGCTTGTAAGCACTATTAATAGAAAATAATAAAATATTAATAATAAAATTATATTTAAAAAAAAAAATTATAAAATCAGCAATCAATAACAATCCGTTTACCTCACATTGAACCACCAAGTATCATCAAAAAAAATTTGTTTGATGCTTCTCCCTTCTGCAGTGCTTTCCATAGACCATCTACTCCACTCTGAATTAACCATCATCAACCGTGAGCCTCCTGCACCTCAAGCATCCTCTCTAACAAAATCTAGCATACCTTGTCTCTATAGGCTTGAGAAACTCCTTCTTTGAAAATGTCCTAAAGAGAGCAAGTGAAGTGTGATGGTTGCAAATAAGCATTTGAATGTCTCTAGCCTCTACAACCACCTGGTGCATCCAATCTATCTTCCCCATGTCTTTCAATGTGTTGTTCAACACATAAATGCAACAAGGGGTCCAAAAGATGTGCTTGTAAGCACTCTCAACCATCAAACCTGCTAATTTGCACACATGTTGAATCAGTGATCACCTGCACAACATTAGCTACCCCAACCTCATCTATGGCATCTCTGAAAATATGAAATTGGAATTTTGCATCCTTGCACTTCCCAAAACAATCAATGGCTCTAAGGAAATACGAACCAGCTGTACATGTGACTATGACACTGATAAGTGGCCGATGTCTAAATCGGTTCACCCATCCATGATAAGAGAGCAGCCCGTCCAAATCCAACACTGTCTCATGTCTTCTATCACCACACTCACCCTAAAATATTCTTTGTCAAGGAGTGTAGTGCATAGTTTATTTTCTCCAGCGAGGGTGAATCAGGTACCAATAGCTACCACATCTTTAAACATTTGTTTGAAGTAAGGAGAACATGCTACATAGAATGGGATGGCATGGGCATAGAAAAATTTCGCAATGGAGGACTCTACCACATCTCATGCTTGCACATTGAACATACTTGCAACTATATTTTGTTGCTCACTAGAAGTATTAGCCTTCCTCTTCCCTTTTGTGGAAACATGAACACCACCGGCACCACTACTACCACTACCAACACTAGGACTACCAAACATAGAGGGCATAGGTGAAGCTGAATGTGCAGATTGAGTTTGTATAGGCTGTCCTTCGGCCTCCATATGCAATTTGTAACACTCTACCCTCTCAAAATCTTTTATCTCTAGACACACCTTGACCCCATCGCCTATGTAACCCAATAGATGAGAATAGACTCTTATGTAGCTCCCATAAAATTTAGCTTTACAAATGTGACATTGCCACAATCCACTACTCCCTCGCGCCCCCCCCTCCCCCCCTCCCCGTGTTTTTCCCTTTGTCTTTTTCTAGACTTGTTGCTAATTGAAGAATTGAGGTTGTCCCCTTTCAAACAATTGGATTTCTTCTTCCCTCTCAACATGCCCACTACCTTCACTACTGTTGGTCATTTTGTTTTGTTTTAGTTTTTGCAAACTGAAAATAAAATTTAAAAACCACAAAAAATCATACATTTCATCATTTAAACTTAGAAAAAAATGTTAGTTTTTTTTTTTAGATCAGAAATGCAATAAGTAGAAAAAACACAACACATAGAACAATGAACACAGTATTTTACCCTGGGAAAACCCTCCTACTCAAGGGAGAAAACCCCAGCAAGATATTCTCTTATAAATCAAAAAAAATATCAGGCCCTAGAAAGGCTGAATACAATACAATGGATCTGCACTTATATATGGTGCAATTTCTTGAATACACAAAATATTTAACTCTTCTCCTTGAGTCAAATCTGTTGCACTTGAAGGGCGAACCTGCTGCTAAAGAAATATGAATTGGAATGAATTGAATTGATGATCAAATGAGGAGACACCTCCTATATATACAAGCTAGGTGACCTTTCTTCTAGGGACAACCTGAAATGAATAATATTTGTTTATAAGAACATGATTAGGCCGACCTACCTTAGTTTGATTTTATATTAAGAGAAAATATCTCCCGCTGCTAAAACACTAACACTCCCCCTTAGCTAGGGAGGTATTTTCAAATATCCTCATCATGGAGTCTCTCAACATGACGCCCACAATGGCTACACCCATTTGTGGAATAAAACACATCTCAATCTCAGAGATGTACAAGGGTTCATCATGGAGTCTCTCAACATGATGTCCACAATGGCTCACATCTCAATCTCAGAGATGTACAACGGTTCATCATGAAGTCTCTCAACATGATGTCCACAATGGCTACACCCATTTATGGAAAAACACATCTCAGTCTCAAAGATGTACAAGATATCCCCGTCATGGAGTCTCTCAACATGACGTCTCATCTCAATCTCAGAGATGTACAAGGGCTTGCACCTCATATTTCTCCGTCTCAAAGAAATATACACTACAAGGGCTTTCACCTCATATTTCTCCGTCTCAAAGAAATATACACTACAAGGGATTTCACCTCATATTTCTTTGTCTCAGAGAAATATACATTACAACAAATCTTCATGATGATGTGACTCCCTCTAAAGCTCCAAGTACTTGCATCAACCCCCTGACCTCCTCGTTCAAGATTGCCTACAATGCTTGCCTTAGAGGAACGGTTTCCAACGCACACCTCCGATACTACAGACTTGCAAGAGTTCAGGACTGTCCTCCTCGACCTCATCCTAGATCACCTTATTCTGAATAGGTTTGCGAAGCTACCAATGTCAAATCCAGATTGACTATCTTGTGCAATTTTGGTCTCTACAGCTGAAGAGGTCTTCCAAGGACTTAGCATCTAGCCTTGCAACACTACAACCCACTTCGCTGACACCTTCACTTCTTCTTAGTGAATCACTCTAGTTCCTCGAGACATAGGACTCCATTTTGCAGAACACAGAACTCCCTCTTGATCCCTACCTCAATACAGAGATTACAAAAATCCTATGGAAGTGAACTCCCCTCCATTGACGGATCTCAGAACCTTAGTCCTTTTCTCGGACATGTCATTGTTTTACCCCACTCGCTTTCACAACTCTCAATCCAATAGCCATTAGCATGTCTTCTCCAATGATCTTCGATAGGAACCTCACTATTTTCCACAATTCTTTCTAGGGCTGTCAATAGTTGACCATGCAAGAACCATAGACTGCTATTCCAAATTAGGAGGACAAGATTTATGTGGTACCATTGTTTAGTGACTTCATCTTTCTCAATCTTCTTTGCTGATGCAAATTCTTCATCCAAGGCTGACCCAACCTTGTGCCCTTGAGAGATGTCTCCAGTGAAGAATCATGAGAGTTATGCGCCACCAACTCAATCCCATGGTTGCAAGCTATGTCTCCATGTTTGTTCATTTCTCCATCCGGCATGACTTCCTCACAGGATGCTTCAAGCTCTTCGTCCCTTTGAATTTCCTCAATCCATCCTGTATTTTAAAGAAATTAACAATAGTTCATAAAATCAAACTACCCCAAAGAGGAATATATAGATCAATGCTAGTAGCATACATGATTCACTATTCCCAATGTTTGCATGAATTATTATTAACTACATGACTATTTAAATCCATGATCATTATTCAAAGGTACAAACATAAAATATTTATCTTTTTATTGTTGGTACACCATTGAGCTAGACCTGTAGTGGTGTTTCATCTTCACCACCTTCACTCAATGTTGCCATCAATTTACCCTCATCCTGTTTCCATACCAACTATTGTCACCAACATCTTGCCAGAACCATCTCGGACCTTCGTTCCTTTAATTTCCTGTATATAGTTATACATTCCAGCTGATAATGAAGACTCAGCCCCAAGATTTTATTCAATCTCTAGAATGTCCACTGACCTCCAATAACTTGGATAACATCTTGATAACTGCCCAACATTAAGAATTCTTTCTTTCACATTTCTGCAAGCAAATTCAATCAGAGTGTCACTAGACTTAATTTCCTTGATTCATGCAATGATGAGAGATCAAACACGTCACAGGTTCAATAAAATTGTTTAACAACCACAGTAATTAGAGAACAAAAAATCTCAATTCATTGAACACCTTCAATTCAATTAAATGAATCCAATAATAACCCAACAAGTTTGATATTGATTCCTTGATCCTTCACTACAATATCAACCACACCCTATGTTGAATGGCTGCGCCCAGAATATATTTGTTGACTCTTGCATTGAAAGATTAAGCAGCTCTCAATTGTTCTAATGCTAGCGGCCAGAAATAAATCTCCATACTCAGTATAAGATGATATCCGATATTCTATATCCACCTGCTTGTCATTTCTGAAGGAAGTTCATGACTTTGACTTCTTTTAAACTCGATGACACCTTCTAATGTTTGTTTGTTTCTGCATGAAGACCAAACAATGCCCCTGATAATAATATCGGGGCTCCTCCAAACCGTTTGATGTATTTGACAAACAAATATTCTATCTGTTCTGACGCTGGGAGGTAGACTCCGCTTTTGTCTTATTACACAACCCCAATAATAAACGCTTTTAGCAGCTTATGATATTTCAATTTGTCATGTTCGTATATATATTTTAATGATGTGTCTCTTTGTCTCTTCCTTGAATACAATATTCACAAGTTTCCCCAATGACGATATTCTCCCAGTCGTCGTCTAAATTCTTGTTTAATCCCAAAATTCGTCTTATCTCAAACTTCCCCTTTGACACTCTTGTAGAGTCGATTGATAGCTTCCCAATACAATGTCGATTTGGCTCTACCTGAACTTTGTTTTTTCTGCCAATTCAAACAAACCTGCCCAGACTGATAAATAATACCACGTCACTTGAATTATCTTCAAAATTCTATGATACAACAAATGTCTTCCAAATCGGACCCTCTTCTAATATAGTCGACCTCACTTATAAGTTGTGATTCCTTTATAGAAATCATTCCTGATCAATAAAATAATCTTTCCCTTCAAAATACGAATTACTTGAAATAATCGAACTTGCCTGAGAGGAGCAATTTCGATTCCCTGTATTAAATCTAATATGCCAAAAACTGTAAATTAACTCCAATAAAATATTACTCCAAAGATTTGTCATTGTTTCAAGTTCCCCACAACCCTGTAATTTTTTTGCTTAGTCAAATCTGATTGGATTTCCTGAACTTGCTCTGATACCATGTTAGTTTTTTTTTTAAATCAGAAATGCAATAAACAGAAAAAACACAACACATAGAACAATGAACACAGTATTTTACCCTGAGAAAACCCTCCTACTCGAGGGAGGAAAACCCAGCAAGATATTCTCTTATAAATCAGAAAAATATCAGGCCCTAGAAAGGCCGAATACAATACAATGGATCTACACTTATAAATGGTGCAATTTCTTGAATACACAAAATATTTAACTCTTCTCCTTGAGTCAAATCTGCTGCACTTGAAGGGCGAAACTGCTGCTGAAGAAATACAAATTGGAATGAATTGAATTAATGATCAAATGAGGAGACACCTTCTCCTATATATACAAGCTAGGTGACCTTTCTTCTAGGGCCAACTTGGAATGAATAATATTTGTTTATAAAAACATGATTAGGCCGACCTGCCTTAGTTTAATTTTATATTAAGAGAAAATATCTCCCGCCGCTAAACACTAACACTTATCAGGCATTAATCTTGCTGCTAGCACTCACATTTGTGATATGACAATCTATCTTTACTTCCAGGTATGCTACTTGTAAAGGCTTTCAAAAGATTATCAATAAATAAAATAATATTAATCTGTTGCAGTTGTTGTTTTCCAGTAGTTAGTATTTTCTTTTAGTTCTTTCATGCCTGGCATTATATTCAAAAAAATACAAAAAAAATAGCATATATCTGCAAAAACACAAAAAAATCATAAAACCAAACAAAACAAAAATGCAGTCAGAGGCTCTCATTCAAAAGTTCAGGAAAAATTACAATTGGGGAGAACATAGGGTTCTTACAGTGGTATCAGAGCGGTTTCCTACCAACCTTAGGATTTGAATCCAACTTCGTTGATGCAACATAGTGACAGGTACAAAAGGTATATTGCAAGGGAAGATAGAAAGCAAAAACAGTCGCCACAACCTTATCCTGAACAGGACACCTTTTCAGCTGCAATAGCAGCAAGATGGCGTGGTACTAAGATTGATTCAACCAGCACAACGGGTGACAGAGGTGGTGGTAGCCCACCCAGAAATGAACTTGGAAATGAAGCTAGAAATGGGGCAAACAATGGAGAAAGAAAAGCGCGAGAGATTATGAGATACATGGCAACAAGGCAGCAGCAGGTTGCAAATGCTTTGCGGGCACTTACAACAATGTTACATCAAATGAACCCTCATGGAAGACAGAATCGTGAACCAGATGATAATAGGAGTGGGTTGGAACCCCAAGGCACAGAGAGCACCCACCCATACCACAAACAAACCTACATGTCCTACCTTTTTGAGGAATGAACCGGAAGAGAGAAATGTTGAAGAAGAGGGAGAGGAAATGTTTGCCGACAATCTCATGGCAGCAAATGACGAATGGGAGTTGTTGACACCACAGGTTAGGGAGCATATGAGCTTTGACAAATTTGTAAGTCAGAGGAGAGAACATTACAAAGCAAGGCAAGATCGGAGACCAAGAGACCAAAACAGAGACCTGAAACATGCCACCAGCAAACTCACATTACCTACATTTGATGGCAGTGGAAAGGGTACAGCTCAGGCTTGGGTTCACAAGCTAGATACTTTCTTGACTCTTTGACCCATGGCAAAGGAGGATGCAATTAAGTACATCATTTTACACTCGGAGGGAGTAGCCCATGACTGGTGGTACCATGGGATGGTCACGTTGCAACATAACCCCATCACTTCTTATCAGGAGTTCGTTGATAGATTGATTGAACGCTTCAATAAGAAAGATCTAGAAACATATTTCAGAGAGCTGGCTCAGCTCAAGCAAGTTGGGAGTTTGGAGGGTTATATTGGTGATTTTCATAAATTGTCAGTTATGTTTCCCAATGTATTTGAGAGGAGATTGATTGTGCAATTTATTGAGGGCCTATTGGAACCATTGAGAAGGTGGATAAAAGCTTTTGACCCACCAACACTGCAGGAGGCAATGAAAAAGGCTAGATGTATGGAACTTGCAACCCCACAAAGCAAATTCTCATCTAAAGGATCCTCTTCATACAGGGACAGCAAATCATTCTCCAAGAAGAAGGAAAAAACAGATTCAAAGGGCAAATCAGCAGCACCCCTAGATCGTAAAACACTCAATGATTTTCGCAAGAAAAAGTTGTGTTTCTACTACAAAGGGCCCTATGATACAAACCATGACTGTCCATTGATGCCTAAAGGCAAGGCTAATAGAATAATGTGGGCATTCTATGAGGATTCTGAATCTGAAAAATCAAACCAGCAAACTGATCATGAGGAATCCAAGTCGGAAAAGTCTGAACATGAGGCAGAGAAGTCTGAAAAAGAGGCTGAGAATGAAGCGGAGGTGAAGCTTCAAGAGGCACGTCTCACTAGCATACAACGGGAGGGCTCTTTCAGGATGCGTGGGGTCTTAGCTGGACAGAAGATCATTACTTTGCTCAATACAGGTGCCACGCATAACTTCATTGATCCTAGATTGGTTGAGAGGCGTGGGATTCAGACAAAGGAATTTGAAGGTATAAGGGTGAATGTTGCAGATGGCTACACTTTTAAGTGTGACAGGATGATTCCAAACCTCCCTATGAGTTTGAATAATTTTGATTTTAAGGCAGATTTTTATGTAGTGAGTATGGGAGATACTAATATGGTTTTAGGGATAAAATGGCTTCATGACATAGGAGAGTTTACCCTTAACCTTCATGATATGGAGATGAGGTTCAAGGTGGACAGGAAGACTCATGCTAAAAGCCATCAGAGATAGCAATTTCAAGATGATATCATTCAGGAGAATGGAGAGACTCATGCGCCACGACATGGTTGAGTGGGCAGCTGAGTGTATGTTGATGCCATCACAGGAGGGGCAGCAAAAACTCGATTATCATCCAAATATATAGGAGTTGAGGATTAAGCACACTAAGGTGTTCAGTGATATTCCACCCAGTAGGCCTTCAGACAAAGGGATTGAGCACATAATAGAATTGGAGGGTGCCAAACCCGTGATAATCACTCCTTACAGGCACCCCAAGCAACTGAAAGATGAGATTGAGAAAACAATAAAGGAGTTGCTTGCTATGGGGCACGTCAGACCCAGCAAATCCCCTTTTGCTTCATCGGTAGTCTTGGTGAAGAAAAAGGATGGTACCCTTCGGATGTTCATTGACTACAGGGTCCTGAATAAGAGGACAATTAAGAATAGGTACCCCATCCCTCGGATTGACGAGTTGATTGATGATCTTCATGGTGCTTGTTACTTCTCGAAAATAGATTTGAAATGAGGTTATCACCAGATCAGGGTCAGAGAGCAAGACATCGAGAAGACGGCATTCAGATGTCATTGTGGACAATTTGAGTATGTGGTTATGCCATTTGGGCTAACCAATGCCCCTGCTACATTTCAGTCCACTATGAACAGGGTCTTTTAGTCACAGCTGAGGAGGTTTGTATTTGTCTTCTTTGATGATATCTTGGTGTACAGCAAAATTTGGGAGGAACATATTGCCCATTTGGATACAGTGTTGGGTATTCTTGACAAGGAGTCCTTGTATGCCAAGCAATCCCAATGTGATTTGGGCATGACGGAGTTGTTGAACTTAGGCCATATTATTAGTGCAGAGGGTGTGCGTATGGATCCTGACAAGGTCAGAGCTATTATTGAGTGGCCTACTCCTGAGAATCTTACTCCGCTTAGAGGATTTTTGGGCTTGTGTGGCTTCTACTGCCGATTTGTCAGTGGATACTCACAGCATGCAGCACCTCTTACTGATCTGACAAAGAAAGGGGCGTTTGTTTGGACTCTTGAGGCACAGGAGTGTTTCGAGAAGTTTAAGGAGTTGATGACTTCTTGCCCAGTCCTTGCACTACCAGACTTTATTAGACCCTTCGAGCTTCAGTGTGATAATGCGGGTGAGGAGATTGGTGCAATTCTTATGCAGGACAAGCACCCTATTGCTTTCGAGAGCAAGAAGCTTAGAGGACCTAAGAGGAGCTATAGTATATACGACAAGGAGATGTTGGCCATCATGCATGGATTGGCCAAATTCAGGCAGTACCTTGTGGGCAGCAAATTTTGTGTTAAGACAGATCATAACAGTCTAAGACATTTTCTAGGACAGCGAGACCTCAATGATCGTCAACAAAAGCGGGTTAGTAAGTTGCAGTCATATGATTTTGACATTGCCTATGTCAAAGGGACTCGGAATGTTGTTGTTGATGCCTTGTCTCGCCGACCACATTTGAGCTCCATGGTTGAGATTTCAGAGGATTGGAGACATCTGATTACAACAGAGTATGCCAAGGACTCTTGGGCTTCTGGCATAGTTGAGGGTTTAGTGCAGGACAACAGATATTCAGTTGTAAATGATCTTATCGGTTACAAAGGGAGGACCTTTTTGACCCCAAAATCAGAGATCAAGAGCACAGTATTGAGGACCTTTCATGATGTGCCCATGGCAGGACATCTTGGGTATTTCAAAACTTACAGACAGATACGGAAGCATTTCACCTGGAAAGGTCTCAAGTCAGATGTTCTTCGGTAAGTTAGAGAGTGCCTTGTTTGTCAGCAAAATAAACATGAGCATACTTATCCTGCGGGATTACTTCAACCACTTCCAATTCCTAACAGGAAGTGGGAATGCTTGTCTATGGATTTTATTACGGGCTTGCCGAAAGCCCAGGATAGAGACTATATCTATGTAGTTGTTGATCGCCTCACAAAGTATGCTCACTTTTTCTTGATAGTAGCTACATATTCAGCTTCACAAGTAGCAGAGCTATTCTTCCATGAGATATTCAGATTGCATGGGTTACCTTGGAGCATTGTCAGTGACAGGGATAGTCAGTTCTTGAGTAATTTCTGGCAGGAGCTATTCAGATTGTGTGGGACCGAGCTTACTCCGAGCACCAACTACCACCTGCAGACAGATTGGCAAACAAAGATTGTAAATAAATGGGTGGGGGGATATCTCAGGAACTCTATTGCAAGGCAACAAAGGGCTTGGGTGAAGTAGATTTACCTCTGTGAGTACTGTTATAACACCACTCACCATTTGTCTATTCAGATGACCCCATTTAAAGCATTGTATGGATATGATGCGCCTAACTTTCTTCATTTATTGCTGAGTGACAGCCAAGTACCTAGTGCTGGGGATCTTTTGCAAGAGAACCAGGATATTATGAGGGCTCTTCGTGAGAATATTCAAAAGGCACAAAATCGGCAAAAGCAGTATGCAGACCAGAAGAGAGTTGAGTGTTCTTTTGAGGTCAGAGATATGGTGTATCTAATGTTGCAGCCCTATTGTCAGTCCACTCTTAAGAAGAGTGGTGCAGAGAAACTTAAGCCACGATACTATGGCCCTTTCAGGATCATCAGGTGGGTAGGCGAGGTGGCTTATGAGTTGGATTTACCAGCAGACAACAGGGTACACAATGTCTTTCATGTGTCACGCCTCAAGGTGTTGGGACATCATGTCGTTCCTTCCACACCTTTACCACCCCTGGATGATGAGGGGAAACTAATTCTAGTGCCTAAGGCCATCTTGGATGTCAGAGAGAGACAATTGCGGAAATGGGTCATCAGGGAGTATCTGATTAAATGGAAGGACTTGCCGATTGAGGATGCTACATGGGAGAGCGAGGAGATTTTGCAGCATCCGGAGTTGAGATTGCTTGGGGACAAGCAATTTTAGGGAGGGCGGACTATAATGTCCCCTTCTAGTTAGACACCAGTTGTCAACAGGATTAGCCTATTAGTTGACCCTCGTAGGCTAATGGGATTGGATAGAGGGTCTTTTGTGGCAAAAACTTGGTCAGTTGATGGTTTTATTCTTCTCCAGAGTTTAAGGAGTTTCAAGTTTGGCCTTTGTCGAGAATTCAGGGCTCAATTTCTCATACTTACTATTTATAGTAAGTCATTCAGCCAAGGTTACTATTTATAGCAGGGCACCTGATTGAGATATATTGGCAGAGTCGATTCCGGTATTCAATTGAATTGGAGAAATAAGGTCTTTTGCCTAAGTTATGATGTTTAATTATTATTAAAGGTCACTTTAATAAGAATTAATATTTTAATGTTATATTTTAACGTTATATTTGCATTTTATACTTGAGGGTCCATTTATCATCTTAAAAGGGGGCCATTTTAATTAAGTGCTTGGACGCCAATTCCTAGGAGATTGTTATTTATTTATAAAGTGCAACTTTATAACATTTGAAAATGATTAAAAAGGCAAAATGGGGGTCGACCTCTTTGAAAGTGTAAATTTTAATGAACAGATTATATGCACAGAAAATTAATTCAAAATCAGACAATAACACAGCAGATACCCTGGGAAAACCCTCCTCTTGAGGGAGAAAAACCCAGCAACAAAGATCACTCTTATATATATAAATGGCGGCAACAAATCTCTTTACAATAAGGCCAATTACAAGGCCAATCTTCAGCACCTAACACAAGATGCAATGGCTGATAATAATCTGCACTTCTTTGATAACTAATTCTGCCCTTGAATAAATTCGCAACCTGCTCTTAAGGAAATTCGCACTTGAATGGAAATGAATTGAACTCTATGATTACAAATGATAAAGAGAACTCCTATATATACAAATTGAAGAGACGCCTCCTTCTATAAAGCAAGTCGGCCAAGCAATGGATATATGTCTCTTACAAAATAAATGTGACCAATCAATAGTAAGTCGTCCTCATATGAAATCGCGCCAATGATGAAAGGAGGTCGGCCTTGGATGAAGATGTGTCTCTTTATTTCTTCAATAAATTCGAGCCATATATATAAATTAAATAGCCTTATGGCTATCATTTAATTTATCAAGCTGGAATATTAAATCTCGAAGCTGTATGTTATCATTAACAGAAAGAAGTATATAAGCAGCCACGAGAAAATTGAATTCATCTTGGGAGCATTTGACAACTTCATTTCATGAACTCTTTGGCGTTTGGAGAACAAGGACAAAGGTTTCTGCATTTTCCAGAGTGTATCGGCATTGGAGAGCGTAGCTCCTTCAGTGCATCAGCATTCTGAGGTTGTGAGACTATTAGCTGAAGATTGCTTTACTGCTGGCTTCATTTAGGAGTCAAGTTTGAGCAGATTGAAGAAATTATTCAGGGGTTTATGAGCAGATTTTCATGTGTGGTGAGCAAACAACCTGAGGGTGTGGTTTTTAGTGCTAGGCACATACTCCTCAAGCCGTACAGCCTTCTTCATCTCAGCCGTACCATCTCTTGTGGCTAGTGTCTTTCCTCCAGGGCAAATCACTTGGACTTTTTGTGTGCTATCTTCACCATCTTGGGCGGCCATAGCAGGGAAGGGGTTTGATAACATTTTAGAGGTGGAGAAACTTAATGTTGCAGCAGATCGAACTTCTTATCGGGCATTGGTCTTTGCTGCCTTTTCATTTTGTGATATCGACAATCTATTCGCGGGAGGGTATACTAGTTGTAAAAAGCTTTCAAACTAAGTTACAGTTGGTTCCGGGAGCAGGTTTAGATGCAGGGGCAGAATGTGATGAGTGCAGACAAAATTTTTAGGGGTTTGAATGCAGTATGGAGTGCATTGTGTATATATATATATATATTAATAATTTAATATATTATAAATCTATATATATATATTATTATATATACAAAAATAGAAATATGAAATTTGTAAAACCGTCATTTAGTGACATGATCATTGTTCAATGCCAATGCCAAAGATAAATATTAAATGCAATTGATAGTTGAAAAATATTCAATAAAATTCTTGAATTACAAAATGTAGTTCATGAAATATTGAAAATTTGAAACATGATTCAATGTTCATTGTTCATATGCTCATCAATCATCAAAAGGATTGTCAGAATCATCATGACTTGGATTTTGAGTGGTTTCAACTTCAAAATCATCATCATTTGAACCCAAAGCGGATCCAACACCATGTGATATGTCATCAATATCACCCACATCATCCATAGTAGCTCTAGCAAGATCACGAAGATAAGTTTCGCATCGAAATCAGTGAGCTTCAGGTGCTACATCCAAACACCGCGCCTGCGGCTGAGGATCACTTCGTGTGGAGAAAGCGCCAAATTAGGAATAGATGATGTACACACAAGTCTTGACTCTTTTGCAGCCAACGATTCTGCTCGAGTGGATAAAGGGTATGTACTCAATTACATTCCGGTAATGAGAAGAGCTTGCAACTGGAAGAAAACAAACAAATTAAAAATAAAATAAAACCAATGAAGATAAATTCCAAGAATGTTTAAGTGTTAAATTTACAGCCTATGAAGTGGCAAAAAAAAAAAAAACTTACTTGTGAGAGGATATTTGATTGCAAGAGGTTGGAGGGCCATATAATCTCTTGACCATGGAGGAGCTACATGTGAGACCATCCATTTGTATTGGTCTCTATGAGCATGCAATTTTTGAATTTTCATATGACAAACATTCAAATTCTCTCGCATGACATACATGCACATACGGATCTTGAACATTCTGCTAAATGTAAAATCTTATGCCCATTAGCAACCACCATATCTCTATAGAAACATTCTCCACAGGATAGAAAGTATTCGATGGTATATTACCTCGGAGATGGGGCATGTGCAAGGGTGCAATGGGTTGTCATCTTAATTTCCAGCGTTGAGAAAGAACGTGCTTCCACCCTTTTGTAAGGTGTCTTAGGATCGTTTCTTTTTTGTATTTCTATTTTATTTTCAAACATTGTGTCCATGCTATCATAGACATCCCCCAAGCATGGTTCATCTGTATCAGCAACCCGAAGCATAGACATGATAGGTTCGGTGAATTCCAATACATAATTCACACGATCCCACCAATCATCATTCAAGATCAATGCCTTGACTTTTTGGGCCCTCTCTGAATTTGATTGCTTCCATATACTCCATTGGTTGCTAATAACCATTTGACTCAATGCATCTTTCACCTTCACAAGACGTCTCAGAACAACTGTGTGAGATGCAAACCGGGTCTCGGCAACCTAAGAACATGTTAATAGTAAGTTAATAACACATTTAAAATATGTAAATAATGCAAAAAATTATTTTATTCAATTATGTAAACCATGACATAAATGATAAATGAAACTAAATATATTAAATTTTAAAATTTACCTTCAACAATTCCAATGTTGAGGATGCGAAAATTACTTATGACATGGTGGTTTGTGCAAACGGCCGGATCTCCTCGAGACTCACGAGAGTATGTTGCTACACTCATTGGGTGCCAATTGCTTGCATCACCAAATTGAGGGAGTGTACAGTGCACGGTGTCCAAAAGATGTGCTCATATCGGGCCTCTACCAAAGCACCTGCAGCCCTGCAAACTTTTGCATTGTCCGTAACTACTTGGACAACATTTTCACTACCCACCATCTCTATGGAGTCAATGAGAATCCTGGAAATGAACACTGCATCTTTCACTTCCCCTTCACAGTCAACCGCCCTCAAAAACATTGCCCCCTTGGGGGACATTGCAATAACATTAATCAATGGACGGTTTTTGCAATCTTTACATCCATCGGAAACAATAGATACACCTGTTTCAACCCAAGGATCTCTAATTGGTTTTAGTTGGGCCTCATATAACTCTTTGCAATAGGTGTCCTTTTCTTTTTCATGCCGAGACTTGTGAGAATCAGGAGGTTACTGTTGTTGCGACACCATGTCCTTTCAATGCAGTGATCTACCAAGTTGAATGGAAGACCATTGGCATAAGAATAGCGATGCAATTTTCATACGTAATATCTCTTACCTCATTTTAAATGCCTTCTCTAATGGACCTCTCTTGCAGGTGGTGTTTTCTGTTTCTTCATCTTCTTCTTCCGTAGAGGGTATAGACAAGAAGGGATGTCTAGAGGGCCTAACTATCTGATGAGTGGGTAATGTTTGTTTTTTCTTTCCGGAACTATAACTAGTTTGTTTTCCTCTTGCAATTGAATTGTCGGCATCTTCTTGTTCTTTTATAAATGCTGCTATTTGTACAGTAGATAACCCCTTCTTATCTGGACCCACACACATGTTAATCCCTTTACCACCAGGGCCCATAAAATGAAGTTTTACTCGGTAGTAGGAGCTATTATATTGTACATTGCAAAAATTACACTTCCAAACAAACCCCCCACCTCCAGGAATTTGTGAAATTCGTGTGGTGTGTCTCCATAAAGGAGATCCTTTATCAATTTTAAACTTTTGGCTTCCATCCCCACCCACTGAACTTTGACTACTGGCCATTGTTGCAATCTATAAAAAAAATGAAAAAAATATATATATATTTGAAAAACTTCTTCACAAACTTGAAAAAATTCATCAAAAACTAAGAAACTAAAAAAAAATCATCAAAAGATTGAAGAATAGGGTTTAAATGCATACCTTGAACACTTAAATCTCCTTTGTAGAAGCTATTTGCCACTCCACAATCGATCTCCTTCAAATGCAATCACCTCCCTTCAAAATGCTAAGATGGACACAAAAAATGGAGAGAGCAAAATGAGAGGTAAAAATGAAATGTTTTAGTCTTGAAAGGCCTCATATTGGGTCATTTTAGGGTTTTAAGGTAAAATAGAAATTAAAAAAATGTTTTTTTTTCACTTTTGGGCCCACTTTTTAAGTGCTGGGCCGTGGGTTCTCAGGGGTTACCACGTGCCTTGGCCCTTTCCCAAGACCGGCGATACCCATGGGCATGGTACTACATTGAGAATGCCTTGCGGTGCGTGCTGACCACCGTGGAGTTCGCGAGTGGCGGCTGCGGTGGGCCGCACTGTCCGCGTACGGCCGCCTCTACCAGCGAACCGATATAGGGTTATTACCCAGAGCGGAATGAACTGTGGAGTGCGAATCCATTATCTAACTTTCAAGGTGTCAATAAATAAAAATAATGATAATCTGCTGCAGTCGTGACCGTTTTCGATGGTTTGGTATTTTGCTGGTTCTTTCATGCCTGGCATTATATTCAAAAAAATACAAAAAAAAAAGCATATATCTGCAAAAACACAAAAAAAATCATAAAACCAAACAAAACAAAAACGCAGCCAGAGGCTCTCATTCAGAAAGTTCAGGAAAAATTACAGTTGGGGAGAACATAGGGTTCTTACAAACAACCGTATAGAAACACACATTTTACAATTTTTTTGGACCAACATTAAACAAAATAATAGATTCTGTGGATCCTCACTTTGACACCTAGAATAGAGGAACTTGTGATTATAGAATTTTGTTGTAAAATGTGGAGTGAAACCCTTCCTCAATTTTATTATTCTTGCATAACATGGGGATGGGCAATGTGCATTGTGGTACTATTTAATTGATACTCCAACATCGCAAGCTTTAAATTGTCTAGCAATCCTCAAGAATGTTTCTTGCAGTATGCACTTTCAAGACACACCTAACTCTTAAATTAATAATTCACAAAGTAGAAGAAAAGTACCTGGCAAACTGCAGTACCTTATTGTTTGGTGCTGAAGTTGACTTTGAGCATTGTGGAGAGCATTCTTCCAGGAAGTCACATCATTCCGCTTGCTTAGAGGAGGTGGCTCTAAACCGTAGCGTGACATGTCTATCGTATGAGGAGGCTTGCCAGCACGTATGCGCTCGTACTCCTTCGCCACCATAGGGTAGTTCTGTGAATTCACATTAAAATTATTAGAATCTTACTTGCAACTTAAGAAAGTTGCATAGAATCAATACTCAGATTATGCCAGCAGTTTTCTGCTAGTTGTCTCATCAATTTAACAAATTCCAAACAGATACACAATATAATAAGTTATTCCATTGTACAGATCTGACTAAGTAAAAGATGGAAAATTAGTAAAATCATAATGTGATCAAAACCAAATATACTGACCACAGAATAACACACACACATTACAACAATCTGTTGAATATGTATTGGAACAGATAACATCCAAGTCTGAAAGAGAAGATATTGCTAAACCCTCACCAGAGAAGATAACTCTACCTAGAGAAACATTTATACCTGGATCTGCATTCAGAAAAGTTCAGGAAAAGAACAATACATGTTTACAGTTGAAACAAATATTTGCATGAACTACTATGCAATGTGAATATGCATGCACTGGAAGCTAGTTTTGAAAACTTCCACATACTTTTTCTTTTAGTCCAAACTAAATGGGCTCCAATTTCATGCTCCAAAATTCAATAGATCTATGAATAACCACAGCACAATTCTGTAGATCAAAATGGTTGCTGACAAGCCTGCCTTTTCCTCAAAATCAGAAGCTCAAGATTTGTCTATCAGCCACATGTTTCAAATTCAACATTACTTAAAGATTCTAACAAACAAATTGTGAGCTAAAAAGTTGGAAATATCATGAGATTATTTTTCCCCTCTTTCTTCCTCAATGCTGCTGCTTCTTATTTCTCTTCAAAGATTTACAATCATCTTCTCTTGTTCCTCACTTTTGCTCTTTACTTTCCTTTAACACTAAGTGTTTTTTAGTTTTTACCTTTTATTTTGTATTTGTCAGTTTAAACCATAACTGTCAACATGCCTCAATCAGGCCTTAAAAACATCACTTGCTACTTACCTTACAATACTATTGCCACAAATGAAATTTCTCCTCTGAGATTCAACAAGCATTGCATCATAGGTCTAGTGTGGGAACAACAGGGATTCATTAGCCGCCACAAACATTTTCAAGCACTCATTCCTTCAAGAATTCCCTCATTCCTATCATGTCAGGGCTAGTGAAATTAAACAATTTCAGTCTTCATTTTTCAAATCTGTACACAATTGAGACACACAAAACATTGTCATGGAAAACAAAATGTTCACACTTTAGCATCCCCAATAGGGTCAATCTTCCAAGGTTATCTTCTTACATATAAACTCCAAACGCCTTCTGTTTATAGCTGCTTTCACTGAACCAAAAGATAATCCTGTTAGGCTGCAACATCTACCATTTCACTGCTGGTATAGGGGTTTGCGAAATTCCTGATCCCTCTTGTAGTACCTCACCACCATTGCAATAGATAGAAAACAGTAGTACAAATAAGACTCCAATATGGCAACCATAAAGCGGAGATCTCCATATAATTTAGCAAGAGGGTAGCCCTGCACACAATTAACCTACTACAACTCTTAATGCAACCTCTTGTACAATGCACAGTCCTCATGTACCATGCAAATTTCTACATATTCCTTCCCCAAAAGCCCTACTAAGTTTGAATGGGCACTCAGCTACCTAAACTACCATTACATGAAAATACCGTTCCCATTCAAGAATAATAATTTTTTTTAGCTTAGTCCCCACATACATTATTAATTCTTGCTCATCGAACACCCTTTATAAACTCTATGAAACAATTATAGCATACAGTTAATTATTACAAAGTTGTTAATAGGCCTAACAACTATCATGGCAGGTCACAGTTTCAAATATAGCAAAGCTATTAAGAGACATTTAGATTGATGAAAATGTCATGAAAGGTTTTAGCTTGTAATTCTATAAAATATTTCCGCTCATGTTTAGTTTGCACAAAATGTGAACAACAGTTCATGCCTTCATTTCCCTTGACCCATTTAACTTTATGTTCAGCTTGTATAAAATCTCATTGACATGACATAATTGCAAATATCACAGACCCATTTAAATTAAACTAGCATACCTTTGCATTTGTTTCAGATTCCACAAAGCTGTGTATCTTATACTCAAATTGAATTCAATGAAAGGTCACAGCTTCAAAGTCCACATAAGAATTCAACTTAAGTCCGGTTTGCAAAACAATCTGCAACATGAACACAGTTTCAAATCCCCCGTGGCCAACAAACACCTGTTTTATCTGGGCTTTAGTTTACAGAGAACCTTAATGACAATTCACTGTTGTGCAAACACCATGGAACTAACTAATGTTCAGTTTAAAGAAAATCTCGATCTCAATGACAGGTCAAAATTTTCAAATCTCATTAAGTCATTCAACTTATGGTCAGTTTGCACAGAATTTCAGGTGAAAGACACAATTTCAAATTCCACAGAGTTATTTAACATTGAGGTAAAAGGCTAGATGTTGTCCCTGTTTTCCATCCCACCACCACAAGGACTAAATTAATTAATTAATTTAATTATTGGATATTGCCTGGAAAAATTTAATTAAAAGGGGTAATATTAAATTATTAAATTAAAGTATATCTATAAAGTGGCTAGAGATTATAAGATGGTGTTTTGGCGGGAAAACCCTAAAATGAATTATAAAAGGGATTTGTGAGCTCTTTTGTCATTATGCGAAGATTGTTTTAATTTGTCTGGTTTCAGGAGAGTTCTGCTTTCAAGTGACTTGAGGACGAAAACCCTCGAGTTTCAGATTTGAAGGACTGGACGGAAACCCAATTCCTTCCACAAGCGGATTCACATCAGGGTTCACACTTGTGCTTCAACAGCTGGATTGATCGATCAGATAATTTGTAGGTCTTGCTAGGCAAGACAAATTATTAGGGATAAATTGGTGAATAGTGATTTGCTAGAGTGACGTGAATAGTGATTCGCTACAGTGACATGAATAGTGATTCGCTACAATGACGTGAATAGTGCAGCTATAGTGACATGAATAAAGATAATCATTGTAGGTCTTGTGGTGCCTTGCTCATATAAATACTTTTCTTTCACTTTGGCATTGGAATTCATGAGTTGCATGAAGTTGATGAAGTTGTGGGTTCATTTCCAATTCCCGTTGCTATCGCCACACTAAAGGAGTCAACATAGGGAAGCTGTGGCTTATTCACTGCTGCAAGAGAGTTATTGACTGTGAAAAAGGAGCCGTATCAGTTCTTTGCTTCATCATGGGTATTTGGAGGGCATCTCAGGTTCAGTTTATGCCATCACCATCCTATATTTCTGCTACACTGTTGTTAAAGGTGGTCGTAGAGGCTGCTGAGTATATTTCTGATCATTATCTGCTGCAACATTCATATACCTGTGTGTGGTTACTGCAGGTCAGAGTCTAAGTTTATTTCAGAATATATTTGCTGTTAATGTACTGTTGTTTCAGACTGTATGGAAGCAATATCATTATTGGAAGAGGGTTGTGGTAAAGAGTGTAGCTCCTTTTCTGAGTTGTGTGGTCTTTCTGCCCTTACTGTGTATTTTTGAGTTATGTAAAGCCATGTTCAAGGAGGCAGGTGGCTGTTAGCAGACCTGGGTACATTTCCGAGCATTTCCTAAGGTCTGTAAGTTCATTTAAGACATTATTGGGCACAAATACTAAAGAAGAAACAGTCAGCAATCAGCAACTCCTTTTTTACCAGTCAAGAGTTTCCAGCTGGGCAAAATGGGTATTTATATTCAATCTGCATTTGTATTTCTGATATGAAGAATTAGTCTGAAATATACTTTGTAAAAGAATTGTAGTGTGTTCAACAATTTCAATATTTAAATATCATGAATGCATACAATCTGAAATGTAATGTAATTAAAACTGAGTATTGAATGAGTTATTGTATCTGCAATCTTTATGTTGTTGAAATATTCAATATAGTGCTGGCCCTTTATTTGACAAATGTAATATGTCAAATTGAGGAATCAATCAGAAAATATCGAACAAAAATCAGTAGGGATTTTACATTAGAGGATGAAAAAGCCAAAGTGGTAGATTGCACGTCATTTCTCCCCCTACTAGCTTATAATTATAGGTGATTGTGTGCTAGGTGGATCCCACTACCTTGTAATTATTACCAGAATAATGAGGAAAAATGTCATAAGCGTAATGACTACTCATGGAGGTCACCTCAAGATGACTAAAACAACACAGATCAAATGCCCCAAAATATAAAAGTCTGATTTAAATAGCGTGCTTGTGTGCTAAGTAGGTCCCCTTGCCTGTCATGTCCCCTCCACTGGGGAGCAAATAAAATATTACTTTTAATTTACTTAAAACTGTTTTAATAATATTAATTCATTTGGAGCTGACTCGCTTTGAATATTGTGGCGCCAAAGGAAATTCAATCTCACACAAGGTCAGCACCATCTTAGAACACTCCTCCTTGAGCAAACAGGTATAAAAGAAGAGTCTTTATTCATTGGATGGGAGAATTTGGTTTATGTTAGTGTTGTAGCGGTGGGAGATATTTTCTCCTAATTATATCTTGCTCAAGGCAGGTCGGCCTTCATCTTTTATAAATAAAATATATTTGTTCTAGGTCGGCCCTAGAGAGAAGGCCGCCTAGTTTGGTATTTATAGAGGATGGAGTCCTCTCATTTATCATCAATTCAATTCACTCCAAGTCGAATATCTTCAGCAGCAGTTCGCATCTTCTAGTAGCAGCAGCAGTTCACCTCTAGCAGCAGATCAGATTTTTGTAAGAAGTGATATAATCTAGAGCATTTAAGGTTCGCTTCAAGGAGAACTGATATTTCTCATTGTATGTGGCTCGGCCTATTCTAGGGCCTGATTTTGTATGCAGTTTCTGCACTTATTATTCTGATATATAAGAGAATATTCTTTGTTGGGTTTTTCTCCCTCGAGTAGGAGGGTTTTCCCAGGGTAATCACTGTGTTCATTGTTTCATGTGTTGAGTTTTTCTACTTATTGCATTTCTGATCATAAAACTAACATGGTACCAGAGTGGGTTTAGAAAAGATCTGATCAGATTTGTCTAAACATTCTTCATTAAATATCATTCCATCGATAGCGGATTTGGAGCATACCTTAGAAGCAGATCTAAGGTGTTTTTTTTAAGAGCAGTCTTGAAGGCGAATTTTTGAAGACCTAAAGGGCGATTTCTAGCAGATTTAAGAGCAAGCCTTGAGGCGAATTGTTGCAGACCTAAAAGGTGAATTGTGGTAGACTTAAGTGCAGATCTTCAAGGGCAAGTTGTTGCAGATTTAAAGACTATCTATTGCAGAATTGAAGGACATTTTATGCAGACCTTAAAGGGAAAATACCTGTAGACCTATGAGCAGAAATTCTTTAGTAGAATTATAAAGAGTTTCGCATCTGATTGGAGAAGAGGGTCAAACATTCATTTGTCACGTGGATGGGAAAGCAACTGGTGAAGTTTATTTGAGCGACAGAGTCAAATGATGCTTGTGAACGAATCTGTACAGATTGCTGCTCCAGCTGGTTGTAGCCAGAATACTCTTGATAGCCATCGAGCATTTGGAAGTCTGGCAATTATTCAACAAGGATTAAATCAAATAAGGGCTAATCAGACACAGCTACAGGTCTAGCTCAATGGTGTACCAACAATAAAGAGATAAGTATTTTATGATCATGAATTTTATGTCGTTAATAATAATTCATGCAATAACATTGGGAATAGTGAATCATGTATGCTTCTAGCATTGGTTTGTATATTTCTCTTCGGGGTAGTTTGATTCTATGAACTATTATTAATCTCTCTAAAATGCAAGATGGATCAAGGAGCAAAAAGATGATGAGAGATTGCATAAGGAATACAAAGGGAGGAAGAGCTTGAAGCATCCTGTGAGGAAGTCATGCCGGCTGGAGAAATGAACAAACATGGAGACATAGCTTGCAGCCATGGGACTGAGTTGGTGACGCATAACTCTCATGATTCTTCAATGGAGACATCTCTCGAGGGCACAAGGTTGGGTCAACCTTGGATGGAGAATTTGCATCAGCAAAGAAGATTGAGAAAAATGAAGACACTAAACAATGGAGAATCTTACAGATTGTCATTGCGATCAGCGACTTTGAAGAGGGGTAAATGACATTCAATGGGAGTTAAATTCTGAGAATTCAAGGCACGAGTTGAGAGCATGTTCGGGAAAAGGATTAAGGTTCTGAGATCAATCAATGGAGGGGAGTTCACTTCCAGAGAAAGTCTTTGCAATCTCTGAGGCAGGGATCAAGTGGGAGTTTTGTGACTCACTGAGAAGAAGTGAAGGTGTCAACTAAGTGGGTTGCAATGTTGCAAGGACAGGTGTTAAAGTCCTTGGAAGACCTCTTCAGCTGCAA
>VDFB02276977.1:0-37986 GCA_007258455.2 Sequoia sempervirens
GATTGGTGGACTATTGTATTTGATTGCTACTAGATTGGATATTATGCATGATGTCTATCTTGTGGATAGATTTCAAGAAGATCCTAAGAAAATACATGTTAAAATAATATTCAGATATTTGAATGGAACTCTGGATTATGGGTTATGGTATCCTAGGGATATTGACTTTATACTAAGTTCCTATACAGATGCAGATTGGGTTGGATGTGTAGATGACAGAAAGAGTTCAAGTGGTGGTGCATTATTTCTTGGTTGCAGATTGGTGGCATGGTTGAGTAAAAAGCAAGATTCGGTCTCTTTGTTTACTATTGAAGTTGACTATATTGTTGTTGCATCTTGTTGTACACAAGTTCTATGGATGAAACAAACACTGAAAGATACCATAGTGGTGTATGATGATCCTATTTATATCTTCTATAATAATACAAGTGCAATTAACATTTCAAAGAATCCAATAATGCACTCGAGGATGAAGCTTATATCTATCAGGTATCATTTCTTGAGAGAGAAGGTCATGGAGAATGAAGTAAAGCTTGAGTATATTCTAACAAAGGATCAAATTACTGATATATTTATGAAGGCTCTTCCTAAAGATACTTTGAGTATCTCTGGGAGAAGTTAGGGGTCATTGCCCCTCCATTCTTGAATTAGATGCATATGGAGATGCATCAGTTCGATGGATCTATGGATCTATCTTTCTTTTGGACTGATGTTTTGGTGGCTACCTCTCAAGGGGAGCAAGTAGTGTCATGTGTTGTCAATGTAAAATATATTTTTCCTTTTCCATTTATGTCAAAGGGGGAGAGGAAGAATGTGAAATAAAAAAAGAATTTAACAAAAAAAAGAGGAGAGGAAGAAAATGTGAAAAGGAAAAAAGAGAAAGAATATAAAAGATTATCTACTAAGGGGGAGAAACATAAAGAAAAATATTGAGAAGTGCATTCAGAGCTAGTATGTTGTCTTTGACAATTTTTCACATCATGTGTTGCCATCAATGAAAAAGGGGCAGATTGTTGCAAGAATGGAAAGAATGAAGGTGTTGTCATTAATGTCAACTGGTCAATTGGTTATCAACTAGTTGTGATGCAGTCAAGGTAGGAGGATCCAATGGACTCTCTAGCCTTGTAACCTAATCCACTAACTCCGTGATCATAACAAATATGCAACAAAATCTAACAACTCATCAATAGAAAGGTAAAAGATATTTATGAACACATGACACAAGATATATCTTGGTAAAACCCTAACAGGGAAAAACCCAACCTTTAAAGCTCATTCCTCATATATTATAACTTCAAATAAAATTACACATGCCTCAAGGGCTTTATAGATTCTAGGCCACAACCTAGGTATTACAAAAGATTTATACATCAACATTCTTCCATGATATGATTCTGCTAATTCTCAACTTTTTGCTTTGCAACTTCTTTTACTCTTTGCTCTACCTTCTTCTCTATTCTGCTACTTTTCAGATCAAAAAACCTCTTCATTTTGCTTCATAACTTCATGCTATCATTCACTACCTTGTAAAAATTCTCTATCTTCCATTTATATCCTCCGCAAGCCTTCTAATCATTATGAAGTCAGCCTAATTGCAATGGCTTGTTACGAAACGTGTAGACACAGATAGGTCGGCCCCAAACATAAGGTATTGCTTCACAAATACATAGAACTTCATGTGATTCTCCTTGAAGTTCGTCCAAGTCCTAAACTTCCTTGAACAATATTCCTTTTTGCTCTACAAGTCATGGAATTTCTCCACAAACAAATTAGACTTCACCAGACACTGTCAGCTCTACTCTGTGAACACAGGTAATCTTTTGATAATGATATCTCTTTGGGAGAAAATCCAAATAATCTAAATTTCTAATATGTCATAGATCATGGTGTTTAGTAACCAATTCCATCTATGTAACCTCTGACATGAAAATGCGGAAAAATGCGGTATTCTCCAAGGTTGCTCTCAGTGGTACTCTGCAACTAAATGTTCACTATCCCAACTGATTTGAATGCTTTTGGATGCTCCTGCATCAAACTCTCAGGGTTATTTGAAAAGTGAGCCTCTTCACTTTGGTTTGTATTGTGTCAAGTTCAATGTTGGACTACTAGTCTCAACATCTCTTTGAATTGGTTTGGTGATCTATCCACAGGTACTTGCAATTGCATCAAGGTCGGTGGTCTATTCAAGTCCACCCTACAAAACTACCTCAAGTGTGATCTGGATTTGGCGCTCTACTTCCAAGCCTTGCATTTCCTCAATGATCAGCATTCTAATCAAGTCTCCTTCGCAATTTGCCTCAAGTTCTTCCTCTTGTCAAGGTCTAGGTTCAGAAATCTACTTGCAAGCCTTGCACTGACTCAATGATCGGAAGTCTGAGCAAGTCTTCTCCTCAAGTTGCCTCAAGATCATTTTTTTCTTCAATCAATTAAGAGTCAATCAATACATAGATGCATCCTCTAGAACAATCATGTCACTTCCTGATACAATACTGAATTCTCTCTGCAACACTTCTTAATCTTTGATTCCCGATATGATTTCCTCTACATTCATTAGATCTTACAGTTTCTTTTCCACATATACTTTGGTACATAAAATTTCTCCTTTGGTAGAATATCCTTTCATTTTCTCTTTGTCTACAATATAGACTTCCTTTTCTTGTTATGCTTCACACCAGTTCACACAAACTTTCTCTTGCACTGCCTTCTCAGGTGATTTTACACAAACTTGCACTGGTTCCTTTGATGTTTAGTTTACAACACAATTCTCCTTAAGATAAATGATTCACCTTCTTATGGTTTCTCTATCATATCTAATGACTCAAAAGGTTCCTCTTCCTTTGCATAAACTATCTTTGTATCAACAGGCTCTTCTTCCTCTGCACAAACTATCTCTGCATCATTTTCTTCTGGTTCCTCTATCAAACTTAGTAATTCAATAGGATTTTCTTCTGCATAAGCTATTTCTTCATCATTTACTGCTTCTCCTTCATTAGCTTCTCTGGTAGTAGGTTCTTGATGGCATTGAGTGCTTGATTCTTTCCTCCTCCAAACTTGAAAATAGGTTCTTCTAAATGGTCTTCTATCAAATCATCTTTCATCTCTTTTATATCCTTTACTATGATAAGAATTGTGACCCCTGTTGTCTCTCCCTCTGTAGTTTGAATAACTATCCTTGTTATGCACTACATAAGGTCTTCTTTCTCTATATCCTGATCCCTCTTTTCCTCCAACATATTAATACTTCCATTTGTACAACCTTTTGAACATACAAGTAACATGTTTCCATTTTTCTCCATCAATCCATCCATAATCCATTTGCATGTAAAATTTGTCATAGGATTTCTTCTTCTCATTCTATTCTAACACATCTTTTTCAAAATGATTCCTTAATCTGGACAAAACTTACAAGGGTGTAGATCCCAACATAATTACTTTTCATGTCCATGCCTATTACAATGTGAAAAATACATACCTTTTCTTCCTTGATTCGACTTGTTTGAACTTGTAACAACATCCTTACCTTTGTCATATATCTAAGGCCTTCAATTTTGGGTCTCATTACTAGTTTAATAGGTTCTATAATTCATTGTTAATCTTTCCCCAATCCTTTTCCTTCATATCTCATTCTCTACATGATTTTGAAACCAATACCATCACCAACAATTGTAGGCTTAGTTACATTGTCATCTTCCTCATCACTTTCTAAAGGAACTTTTGCATCATCACACAAATCATTAGTATCACAAGAAATATCACAAAGTTCAGGTTTAGATCTCAAATTCTCATTCTCCTTCTTGCATGCTACAAGTGACTACTCCAACTATTTGACCTGTTCCTTCAAATCTAATATTTCATTCTTCTACAAATTGATCTCCTTGTTTAGCTCTTTCAAACTTTCCTCCAGATCTGTGTTCCTCTTTTCCACCTTTACCAACAACTTGAATCCTTCTTCCAATCTACAAATCTCTTTTCAACATCTTCAAACAACTTCAACTCTGCTTCTAACTCTTCATTCATTCCTTTTACATTTTTTAATTCTTCTTCAAGAGCAGATCATATTTATCTTCTCCTGGTTCCTTCATCCTTTTCATCAATTATGAATTACACTTCTTGATTTCGCACAATTCTCCTTCTAGAGTATCCCTTTTGCATATTGGGGTTTCCTTTTCTTTCTTCATCCTCTGTCCAAATTTACCCATCAAAACAAATCAGATGAATAACTAAATTTGAAAAGCTTACCCAATTTTTTCTCGCCTTGATCTTTCTTCTACGATGACACTTATTACTTCTCCAACACCTTCTATCCTCTCAAAAGGTACACAATCATCCCAACAGATTCGCAACCAACTCTAATATCATTTGATGCAGTCAAGTAGAAGGGTCCAATGAAAGACTGTCCAGCCTTGCAGCCTAATCCACTAACTCCATGATTATAATAGATATGCAACGAAAGCTAACAACTAATCAACAAAAATATAAAAGATATTTATGAACACATGACACAAGATATATCCTGGGAAAACCCTAACAAGGAAAAACCCAGTCCTTAAAGCTCATTCCTCATATCTTATAACTTCAAATCAAATTACACTTTCCTCAAGGGCTTTACAAATTCTAGGCCGTAGCCCTAGGATTACAAAAGATTTATACATCAACATTCTTCCATGATATGATTCTGCTAATTCTCAACTTTGTGCTCTACAACTTCTTCTGCTCTTTTCTCTGCCTTCTTCTCTATTCTACTACTTTTCAAATCAAAACACTTCTTCATTTTGCTTCATAACTTCATGTTATTGATCAGTGCCTTGTAAAAATTCTCTATCTTCCATGTATATCCTCCGCAAGCCTTCTAATCATTATCAAGTTAGCCTAATTGCAACAACTAGTTATGAAATGTGTAGACACATATAGGTTGGCCCCAAACATAAGGTATTGCTCTGAAAATACATAGAACTTCATGTGATTCTCCCTGAAAGTCATCCAAGTCCTAAACTTCCTTGAACAATATTCCTTTTGGCTCCGCAAGTCATGGAATTGCTCCACAAACCAATTAGACTTCACCAGACACTGTCAACTCTACTTTGTGAAGACATGTAATCTTCTGATAATGATATCTCTTCAAGAGAAAATCCAAATGATCTAAATTTCTGATATATCATAGCTCATGGTGTCTAGTAACCAATTCCAACTCCACAGCCTCTGACATGTAAATGTGGTAAAATGTAGTATTCTCCAAGGTCGCTCTCTCTGGTACTCTGCAACTGAATGTTCATTGTCCCAACTGATTTGAATGCTTTCAGATGCTCTTGCATCAGGTTGTTGTTTTTATTAATTTCATGGTTGTAGGTTATTGGCTGTATATTTTGAGGATACTGAGAAAATTGTATTGAAGAAAGGTTGCAGGTGTTCATTGGTTGCTTCGGGATTTGCTCCTATGTTTTTGTGGTTCAGATATGTTGATCATAATTTTTGGAAGCTTCTAGATATCTAGATTTTTGGCTACCGATTTATTGTACAGTGTGATTTGTGTTCACCAATTGTGAACTATGGTTTTCTGTGTTTCTGGTTAAGGTCCGGAAGAAATCTTGTTGGTTCGGATTTCTCTTTGGTAAAGTCTTATGACTTGTGGTTCTAGAGTTGAGTTGTTATGATTGTATTGAAGATAATTTTTGTATCTGAAAGGTTTTTGCTTAATTGTTCTATGTGTAGGTATGTGCAGGATCATCATGGAAAAAATAAGCCCTTAAGTGGCAAAAAATTCAAAAATATCAGTTAATCAACTTGACATAAAAATTTGAATAAGTTATCTATATTATTTCAAAAATATGTAAGAATATAATTTGTAGCAAATTTAATGTAGTTTCTAAACTACTAGGTTTATTTAAAAAAAAATCTATTTTAGAAATTTGAAATTTCAATACATTAGTACTTAAATTTTAGGTGCGTCATGGTGTCTATCCGACTCACCCTAACCACAAATAAAATGATAATTAATTTTATAAGATTTTAGATATAAGTAGGAGGACCCATGTCCCGAAGGTGATGTATATTTTTTGTAATTTATTTGGCAACACACTACTATGAATTTTTATTACAACTTTAAAAATATAAATGTGATGTTTGACCAACACCTTAACTTGGTCAAAACTTCATGAAATTCAATCTTTTTTAATCCTATAGTATGAAGTGAATGTGATGACATATTGATTCAAAAAATGATATCGCTTTGAAAAGCTAATAATGTTTTCAATCATCCTAATAACTGTGACTTTAGTCAGAATTCGTACAGAAAGGAATAGTACTATTTATTAAATTCAAAGTAAAATATAATAATTGTGAAAAAACTGAGAATCTCCTTTAAAAACCCTTTTCGCTTCATCACCCAAAAAAGTCATCGGCCACATACCCTACACATACGCATCATATCACCACTTTTTGGCCCATCATGATCCTGCACATACCTGTGTTTTACAGTGGTTTGGCCGACCTTGTGTTGAACACTATTTTTGAAGTTGGTGAAGCATGTTGGGTCTATTTGGGTCCCTATCAAGTGAATGTTTGGGTCACCCTCATTCTAATTCCACCCTAGGATGTTTTGGTGCCAACCTAATTTGAATTTAATGTTGGATGGCCAAATTTGGATATGTTTCAAAATTGAAGATTGTATAAATGGAGAATGAGTTTGTGGTGAAGCAAGAGAGTGGAAAAGAGATAAGTGCAAAGAAAATAGAGTAGATAGATGCAATATTGATGTGAATCAATAAGTGTGTGTGATGTGAGTGTGGCAGATCAATGCAAAGCCTAAATGTTGAGTTTCCAGATGTAATGAGTTGAAGGTGTACTCTATCATTCATGCATGTTTGCAAGTGGTTGAGCAATTTGTGGTGGATTTCTCTATTGCATTGAGATTGTCTTCTCTTTGTAACATATCTCTTCTATCTTCTTTGTATCTTTGTGGCAATGAGCCCTCTAGGTTGTTAGCCCTGTTGGACAGTGAGTCCTGATCTAGATAGTGAGTCCTTGTTTTGGCAGTGAGCCTTGTTTCTCAAGCAGTGAGCCTCTTGTAATCAGTTTTGATATTCTCTATAGTGTTAGTTAAACCTCACCATGGTTTTTCCCTTAATGGGTTTACCATGTAAATCTGGTGTTGTGTTTGTGTGATGGTTTTTAGTTTCTACACTTGCACTTAATGTGTTATCATTTAAGCAATGTTAAGGTTTAGTTCCAATGAATGAATTAAGGTTTAAATTTTTGACAACTGATTCGCCCCCACCCCCCTCTCAGTTGTCTTGTTCAACACTTTTTCACTTCATCTTGTTAGACTGTCGAGATGTTTGTTAGGCTGAAATCATGATAATTTTGTATATGATGAAATCATTTGATTTTGTAATTATTTTTATGGATGCTTATGCGTTATATTATATTATTCCTACATAATGGTTAAATGTTATATTATTTCTTTTGGCCCATCTCAATATTGGTGTTGAACAAGCATGAGATTTCATTTCAATTTTGGCATGTTTTCCTAGTAGTCCTTCCCCTTGTGTTAAGGGGCTAGTGTTACTTTTTTTTCATTTCTTAGGAACCATTCCCTTTAAGAAGAATATCATATGGCCATATTAGTTCCCATGATCCATTGAATGTTTACCTCAAACCATTTCCTAGCATCTCATAAATCAAGGAAGTTATGTTTTATCGAGTGAGGAAACTAAACTTGTTAGTTTTTATGTGCCTTAGTGCATTTTTGGTTTTTGGACCACGTGTCTATTGGCGTATCAAACTTGTGATAGTTCCAATCACTTTGTTGAGGTATCTAACTTGTGAGAAGTTTGATACCAGTCTATTGAATATCAAACTTGTTACAAGTCTAATCCTAGGGTGTTAGACTTGCGAGAATGCTAGTACCACTATGTTTGAATTGGACTTGTGAGAATTCCATACAACATTACACTTGTGATTCCTTATTGGATGTCAAGGAAAAAGGACAACCTCCAATAGAGGAAAATAATGGAGTTTTTGGCTTTTTTGTTTGTTGAAACCCAATAAAAAGTTGGAGGGAAATTTAGTAGACATGTTAGGAGGGTGTTCTAATGATTTTTGGAATCCTACATCTCTTCCATGCCTCATTTTTTGTGCAATCATGGTATTTTTGTAGTCTTTTGTTTGTGTCACCATGCATCATGCATTAGTGGGTGGTCAAGTGTGTCATCACATGTTGTTATAATACTTTGTGCATGTATTAGTATTGTGTGACTTGCTTAATGCCACTTTTGTATGAAAAAAAATATTTGATCATCTTTTATCTATTAATATCTTGAGAAAAATATTTGGACATAACACTTTTCATCAAAATCACCAACCTAAACTCAATACCACATGTCTACATCTTTTCAACATATTTTAAATTAATATATGAATTAATTAAGAAATGGGTAAATTAGAAAGACATTTTAGACATCATGAACAAAGCTTAGATAGGTTAAAAGAACATGATATATATTTCAAATTTTAAAATTATATACAAAATCAAATCCTAATGCATAAAATCAAATCCAATAAATTGTATATAACCTTACAAAACATAAAATTAGGTAACCACTTCAACTGGGGCTATACTTGGATGCACATAGCTTCATTACATCAAGAGGAAGGTTGTGAAATAAGATAGGGTTTTTTTTTGGAAGAAACGATGGATGTTAAAAGGTCTCATTTTATTTTGACTCAAAAATAAAATGAGACCTATGGACATCCACAATTTTTCAAACAAATGATTAACTTGATGGGTTATATAGACTCAATAGGGCTTTACTTTCAAACATCGCATTTTATTTTGTATGGAGAATAGTCATTTCCTAGTATATTGAAAATATTTTAAATTAATTTATAAATGCATATTTCAAGCCATTAACTTAATTAGTTATACATATATTCAATTGATTTTACAAGAAGATATTTTCAAGACCTAGAGGACCCCAAGAGATCCATTGAAGAAATCCCTTATATAATTTCATTGAACCCATATGTAAACTCTTGCCTATGTAGTACTAAATTAAAATGTGACACGGCAAGGATAAAATGGACAACAATGTGTCCTATACAATAGAATGAAGTAAGAAGCATGAGGTAGGACACAACACCATTAATTTTTTTATATGAATTGAATTCTACTTCACAATTTTAACAAAATATCTTTATATTGTACAAATTGACATAAAGTAGATAAACCAACCCAAAAGAATTATGGTTGCTTACAACTCATTTGTTGTCCTCATTTTTTTCACTTCTAGTTGGCTACAACTTGTCCCTCGAAGCTAGTAGAATTGTTTGCAACTTGATTTTTAATTTCTAGACAGCCATAAATATTGCCTATGTTGAAGAAATCATAGAAATCTATAAATATTTAAAAGTTCTGCAAAATGTGGGTCCCATCATGGCAATGGAAGGGATCATAGCTGACATTTCACCATGACAGAAAACACGTGAAACGCCTTGTTAAACAAAACAGCTATTGTGGGTCTCTTCCCCAATACCGTACAACTATTTTGTTTGTTGATGATGTTTTTTTATACACGCTGTTCTTTATGGAGAATAGCCACTGCCAACATGGTGCACGTAAAGTTCGTTCCGGTTAAATTATACTCACAGAAATACTGGAACTTCAGGCCGCCCATTCCACTGTTACTGTACTAGTCAAGCAGCCCTAGCAGAAAAGAAATGGAGGAGGATCAAATGAAACAGGTGGGAGTTCTAGTCACATACCCTTTCCTTCTGTACTTGATCGAATCTCTGGATCGCAAGTTTACAACATACAAGCTCTGGGAAGTTCAAAATCGAGAGGCATTTCTGGCGGAGCGTGCACATTCGATCCGAGGCGTGGCGTGCAATACTAGGCTGGGATGAGTGCAGAGCTGATCGATGCGCTTCCCCATTTGGAGCTTGTGGTCACCAACAGCGTTGGATTGAACAATGTGGACTTAGACAAGTGCAGGGAGCGGAATATAGCAGTGGCCAACACTCCCGATGTTTGACTGATGATGTGGCAGATTTAGCCATGGGTCTCATGCTCGATTCTCTCCGCCACATTTCGGCTGCTGATCGCTATGTTCGCCACCAATTCTGGCAGCACAAGGGGGATTACAAGTTAACAACTAAGGTAAGGGTTTCACTGCTTATAACCTTTTTGTTTTATTTTCCAAGTACAGTAGGGTTTGGTAAAATGTAAAAAGCTGTTCAGATATAGGGTGAGATTTGAGTCTGAAATAAGTTTCAGGTCTGCAATCACTGTTGAGTCATTAGAAAGTGAATTTCAGCTGTCATTTAATGATAAAAGCTTCCAAAATCTCACTTATCACATAAAAGTCAGATAAATATTGATTTGATAACTGGATGGAAACATTCTATTTTCATTTGTAGTGTTTTTTGTTAATTTTCTTTTTTCATTTGCATTGCTTTATGTTTTAAATCTGTATGCAAATATTTCATAACCAGATAATATTTAATTTCTTTAAAGAAAAAATCTAAATTTGTCTAAGTCGATTTCATTCCATTATTTAGCACTTATTATTAATTGTTTAATCCATCCACATACAACTAGAATTTGTAGTACATCCATGCACAAAATCATACTCTCTAACACATTAACATGCATATAATTTTATCGACTTAATCTCGAACCTCCTTTTAGATCCAAGTGCTAGTAACATTATATGAACCAACTGTTAAACCACAGTCACGACAAGTTCTTGGTGTATAAAGAGCTTGGATTCCTCCCATCAATTTTGGAATGCATCTACACCATTCGATAGACTGGTTATATGAGTTCATCTAGGAATTCAACTTACATAGGCGCAGGGGCCAGATAGTAAGAAGAGATTCGCATTCGAAACCTTAAACTGAAATACTTTCTTTTCATGTCAAATGCTGTAACTTACAATGAGGAAGATATATATAAGAATCTTTGAAAATCCAATCTTTAATCCTGTTCCTCGATAAATAATTTACTATAATTTTTATTGATACGATATAAGATTCTACATAGGCGCAGGGGCTGAGACAGGTAAGAAGAGATCTGCATTCTGAAACCTTAAACTGGAAATACTTTTTCATGTCAAAATGCTGTAACTTACAACGAGGAGAAGATATATGAAGAATCTTTGAAAAACTGTAATCTTTAATCCCCTGTTCCTCGATAAAATACCTACTTACAATTTTATTGATACGACATAAGATTGATAAAATGTTACACGGTGACGCCTCCCCAACGGATTTCCAATGGTGGGGATGGCTAGGAAACATTTCCAAAGCTGCCTCTGATAAGAAAGATTATAGGGAATGTTCTAAAAATGTGAGAAACTTGGCAGGGGACGGCAGGGGATGACTGCCCTTTCCGGTCTGGACTTCTCCCGACTATGCTGGGGACAGGAAGTCGTAATATTATATACAATTAAGATAATATTGAGCAGATACCTTTGGAAATACTTTTACATGTTCTTCCATTGATGCCGAGAGCGTCCTTTTAGAAGCTTCATTCATTGATGCCAAATTAGCAGCTCCAGATCGGACACTATCACCTCTAGCATACTGATTGATGTGGGCATTTCGTTTGAAGCTTGATTTTGAATCCAACTTTAGATCTGTTCTAACAATGGTATTAGTTTGCTCATATTTAACGAGAGAGTTGGATTTATTCATGTCTAGCTGGGGAACTGTTATGTCAATGGTCGTTGACATTCAGTTTTCTCAGTTATGGTATATGTATAAAACTACTCTTAACGTCTGGTAACCTTCCAGATTTCCTGTCATTCTCTATATCCATTTTTTTTTGCTCCAAACTACTTTCACATTCCTGTGCATTCTCATCCATGAGCTGTTTGGAGCATGCTTGCAGATCCATTTGAGCGGACGTTAAGTCAGTTTCTTCAGCATTATTGAGACACATTACCAGTAATTCATCATCCATCGTACAATCTGAAGCAAACAGTGATCGTTCATGATCCACTGTACTATCAATTTTCCAGCTTTAATCCAATATACATTCTTGCAACACCCGGTGCAGTAGTCTACTGATTTCTGAATACTCAAATAGAGACAAATAAGACAACTTCCGATGGCTGTTGCCAGAAAACGTAAGTGAATTTTGGAGGTAAGCTGATTAGTTCATCTTGTCTGAGATATACCAGTACAAGAAGTGACATTCTCAAATGGAACTGAGAAATCTCATCTCAATTCTAATGTCATGTAATATGATTTTATGACTATATATAAATAATTGCCATTCCCTGTTATCCCTGAAAAAGTTTGCCGTCCTCTGTCAGCTCTGTCTCGAAAACACCATATATATATATATAATTTTCATCCCCTGTTATCCCTGAAAAAGTTTGCTGTTCTCTGTCATCTCTGTCTCGAAAACATAGATAAAAACCGCAGGACGAATTATCAATGAGAGGCATACAGGCTAGCTTATGCCGTTGACTTCATTTATTGGTACATGGAAGCAAAGAAACTCGTGGAATCGTTTGCTAAGGTTTGGTGAACAGGGAGATTCTTTTGACCATATCTAGCACATCATCAAATGATTGGGCAGGCCCTAGGGAATTCGGTAACATAGGGAGATTCGTTTGAATAGAGAGATTCTTTTGACAATATCTACATCAATAAATACAATAAAATGTGCATTCTAGGAACTAATAGATAATAGTCTAGGGAATCATTCATTTTGAGGAAGTGCTATTAATGATATTATATTTGTTGTAGCTACCATCTCTCTACAAAGGTTTGATGATGTCTCCATCACACTCTCTAGTGGTTGTTGAAGTGGTGGTGGTAGGACGCTTCAAAGCATGTGACACGAGGAAATTCAAGGGAGAGAAAGTGGAGATATCGTTCGATAGACCTCACAACCAAGCAACTTTGGTTAGTATTTGACATGAATTTAACAAATAACATTATAGGGAAACCTAAATGGTTGCTAGGCAAGGCATTAATGGCAGATTCTTGCATGCTTAATTTAGTGCCAAAATTCTAGAGCATGATTTCTTTATGTGGATTGTTGATGTCATGAGATCATTTTTCCCTAATTAAAAGGATTTAATTATGGTTTGGAGGCTACACAACCGCATTGAAGGTGTACTAATGCAAGCAAGGTTATGGGAAATAGTATGGAGGGTCTTGATGGGGGTTTAGTGGTGAGTGAAACAAATTTAATGGCTCGGTTTTTGGTTTAGAACATAGTTTGAAGGCATTAAAAAAATATTTGATGTATATGTATAATTGTTGTGGGATGGTGATTTTTTTTTTTAATAATTTCTTTAGGTTTATGCTTGAGTTGCTATCTAGGTTGAAGCATGCTAGGTAAATAAAAGTTAATATAATGATTGTTGTAGTATTTTTTAATGATAAGATTGAGTTTCAAAATAGTCCCTAAGACCTTCTTGCTCTCTATTTGATATAAGATGCATGAGATTAGATAATGATCTGATATGGAAAGTTAATTTTTTGCTTATCATTTGACATAATATACCTAAATGAGATAAAATATGATAATCGCTACTTGTTGAACATTAGGGAAAGAAGCCTCAATATGATTTCCTCTATGTTGGACATTCTCATCAATAAACAAGGACTAATGGAAGTTATGTTAGGAGAGTTAGAAATAGGGAAGAGACAAAGCTCACATGGAGACCCACTTATTTCTCTTGAGGCTAGTAGGGGAATAATTTAAGTGCAATTTTAAGGGATGGATCAACATACATTAGATCTAGAGGATAACATGTTGAATGTTCTCAATTGAGGATTGAGGTGGGAAGATCAAGTCAATGAGGATGAAAATCCATGGGTCCCTTGAGAACTCTTCTTGCCAATGTTTCTCATTCTTTGTTGTCTATTATCTTTGTTAAATGTTTGTGGTAATGTCTCTCATGTTTCTAAGTTAGTTAGCTAATCTAGTAGCTTATTCCAATGCATTTATTTGTGGCTTAGTCATGTGTCCAACAATTTATATCCCATAAAAATATTTATATACATATGGTCCTATTTAATAAAATCCCTCACTTGTCAATAATAAATAAATAAAAACTAGACTAAGTTAAACAATACTAGAAGATAAGTTTTATGAACCATAAATTAAAATAGAATCAAAACATTTAATTAAACCTAGAAATTTAGACATTGACTTTTAAGAGCTTAAGATACAATTTATTCATATAATCTTTTAAATTTTAAGACCAAAAAGTGTTATACTAAATTAAAAATTGTATTGTATTTAATTTTTCGAGTTTCTCTGTTACATAGATAATCTTCTTTAAGATTACTGTTAATTGAGTATTGTGAGTTATTTAAAAGGCTCCTTAGAAGAAAGATGTGAAATAGGTTCCTTCATCACCTGAATCTTAATTAAATTGTGATGAAATTTTTAGGGGAAATCTAAGTGTTTTTGGGTTGAG
This sequence comes from Sequoia sempervirens, assembly GCA_007258455.2. Classification (NCBI taxonomy): domain Eukaryota; kingdom Viridiplantae; phylum Streptophyta; class Pinopsida; order Cupressales; family Cupressaceae; genus Sequoia; species Sequoia sempervirens. Next base: position 14,442 of record VDFB02276977.1, read on the forward strand.
CATGTACAATTTATAATTATTTCAATAATATTTAATTCAATTTTTTTCTACGAAAAAGGTGAATGAGACAAATAATGAAGTGGGTGTTCACTCTTTATTTTTGGACCTTCAAATTTAGTTTAATATGGAGTTTATAATATTTAGATAGAAGTGGACTCTATAGTCATTTTCAATGCGATTCAAGATAAAGAATCTCCTAACTAAAAATCATAGGATATACTCATAATTTCTTAGCAATTTTAGGATTATTCTGAATTGTTTTCATTAAGACATTGTTCCAAAGAGACTAATAAGATTGTCAATTTTGTGGAAAATTATGGAATTGAATCAATTTAAGGCCTTATTGTTGATAAGGTAATTGATAAATGTGAGAATGGCTAACCAAGAAATGGGAATCAAATTCCCCTTTGGATCCCAATATTTTTAAAAGATAAAAAATAATTGTATTGTTCTTCCTATAAGGGAACTCATGTTAAGTAATGAGAAATATTTTATAGTAATGATTATTAGGATTGGTGGGATAATCGTTCACATGCTAAGTTATTATGGAGAGAGATACAAATAGAGGTGTTGTGGGGCTTTAATATTTCTTGAGCCTACCTTTGAGACAAGAAGAAGTGAAGAATATTTGAAGAAGACTACGATATCTATACTAATGGATCCTAAATATTTATTTAATGCTAAAGAAATAGAGATGGATTTTAAGGGTTTAGTTTATAATGTCGTATTGGTGATTATCTTTCTAATTCAAAAGTGTTTGATAAAGTAAACAACTAAGGAAGTTCTTGACACAAATTATTTGAAGGTAGATATTTGTGCTAGAGTGAATTTTGAGATTATATTTATGTTTATATCCAACATTTAGGAATTCATTAAGGACAAAGGATACTTTGAGGGGGGAAACATCTGAAAGTATTTGGTAAGAACATAATTCATAATATGATATTAACTACTGCTCATTACCTCCTATATAGACATCATTAGGTATTATTAGTACTCTAATCCCAACGATGTCAATTTAGCATATTAAAAATATACATAAGAACTCATAACTGACTCAAGTTAAGGATTGCAAGATCCCTAGTAAGTTATCATATGTCCCCAGATAATCAATAGGTTAAGGGCATAACATTATTGCCCCCTCCACACAAACATTATCCTTGATGTTGTTTAATATTGATTTCTTATGTATTAATCTTCATCTTCGATTGACAAATTCCTCCACTTAATGAGGTACTCCATGATTATGTGAGTCCTCAACATATTTGTATATATCTAGATAATTAACTTAGGATCCATGATGGTTCCTCCCTTTTCATCTAGCTCAAGATACATTGTTTGTTTGCGGATCCAATGACTAATAAATTTCTCTAAACAAGAGACATAAAAAAATTAGACAAGTTTTTATTGTTTGAGATAACTCATGCTTGTATACTACACTACCAGTATTTTGTAAAATTTTATATGAACCAAAATATTTAAGTGAGAGTTCATTATTCTTGTTTTGTTTCAAGTAATTTGTTTTATATGATTTCAACCTCAAAAACCTAATTACTCACTTTTAGGAAAACATCAGTATAGTGTTGGTTGACCTATTGATCCATTAAGTTTTATGCCATGGTCAAATTCTCTTGGACTTGAAGTACCTATATATGCTCAATTTAAAACAAAATAGAAATATTTTAAAACAATAGTAAACCCTTTATTCTAAACCAAACCATACCTCCAATTGAGCTAAAGACAAATTCTTATAGAATAAATATTTAATAATCTTTCTAATATAAACCCTCTTTGTTGAAATTGATTTCTCAAAATGTGATCAATGTGGTTTCTCAAGGGTTTAAGCAATATTTTATCAATATGTACTTGCCAAACTAAATAGGATGATCATGATCTGATGAAGGATTGGTTTGGATTTATAGACTTTTTCTTCAAAATGAGAATGGTATAGATTTCAAGATATAGTATTGAAAAGGATAGTCGAGATGCATTAACATCTACATTAAATTAACTTCTAGAGCAAGGTAATAGCTAAATTATTGTAATATCCCTTGCTAAATATGATTGTAAATTTATGGTTTTTGACCTTGAGAATTTCGTCAAACACTCTGCATACAAAGGAATATCTTGTTGATATAAATTTCAGATTACTCTTGCACCTAACTTCAATTGATAACAATATAAATGCTTGCAAATGACACCTATGGGGTCTAGACAATGTCCTAAGATGAAAATGCAATTATTTTGTATTTTTTAGATGCATATATATGGGCTATATATGAGTAAATGTGCACCTACAACAATATGACATTATTACAAATGCTTGTCATGCAAACTAATAATTGAAGCAACAACTATGAACTAAATGCAACCTTATTCCTCCTTCTTATTGAATTCAAATGATTGATTACAATACTAATATGAATAGCAAAGACTCTTGGCTTTATAATGAAATGCACTTCTAAAGTTTGAATACAAGTAGCAACCACTATCACTTTTTAATATGCTTATATATGGATGTAGGATAACATGAAGAACCTAGTTATAGCAGTGCCTATGCTGATGAAGATGTAGCAACCCAATAGCAACCCAAAATAGGCTTTACACAAGCCAAATTCACGCCTTCAACCAGCCACCCCTGTTCTGAAGTAAAATGTAGATATAAATAATTTGTAGCCTCCAAGACCCTCCTCAAACATCAATTATTATTATCTTGGTCCTATAAATGGAGCGCTCCTACTAGAAGATGAAATTGATGCAACTTATGGCTCCCATGAATAAAATCGTGGCCTTCTAGTATGTTGATATTATGAATGGAAAATATATCTTGAACTGTTGATATCTCATAAATTCCCTTGGATGAGAGAAATTGATGTAATTACAAACTAGAGATGATCACCAATCAGATATACAAATCATCTTAGCAAATCACAATGCTAAAACCCCAATTCGAACTATCACAATGTGATCAATGTATGCAGTTGTAGATTATTCTCCAAAATACTTCAACAAGCTGATTTGCAATCTCTTCCTCCAAATTTGGCCAAAGGCCACTAAATTCACAATGTAAGCATAGATTGAACTTCTGAGTGAATCCCACAATGAAACAATAATTCAGCTGATATTTCACAACCTCAAAATTGCATAACCAATTAGATTTTTTGTTCCCAATGGCTAGAAATGGAAAAAAACCCTAGTTGGCTTCCTCACCAAACAATAACATCAAGCAAATATCAATTCCTAGATGATTAGAAGCTTGGAAAACCCTCTCTTTATACTTTTTTCTCAATGAGAGGTCAATTCATCTAGAAGCTTCTTAAATAATAATATATTATTTGCACTTTACAAATATTAAAATGTGACTTTATAATATAAAGTGTAAATATAACATTATAACATAACATTAAAATAAAAATCATTATAATTAAAGTTACCTTTAATAATAATTAAACATTATATCTTAAGAAAACTCCTTATTTCTCCAATTCAACTGAATCCAAGAAATGGAAACCATCAACTGACTAGATATCTGCCATAAAGGACCCCCTAACCATGCTCATTATCCTACGAGGGTCAGGAATAGGCTAAACCTACCGAAAATTGATGTTCACAAAAATGGGGACATTACAATCCACCCTCCCTGAAATTGCTTGTCCCCAAGCAATCTCCAAGTTGCAAAGAAACTCCACTCCTCGAAAGGCCCAAAAAAAGAATTGTGAAATGTCCCACCATCCCCAACTAAATCTGTAGCACCAGTAACCACCACTATGCAAAAATAGATAACAAACCAACTGTCCAAACCATGCACACTGAAACTATGCATCAAAATCAACTCATGTACATGTGAACCAAGAGTGAAGCTAGGAGCAATCCACACCCTGTACATGCAGCAATACTCACCAATGAACCTTGACTAGAACCCTAATGCACATAAAGGATCCCACCACACACTCGAGAGTGACCAACAAAATATACCTAGATCCCAAATCCAAAATAGAAGCCTGCTGAGAAGAGCATCCTCGGACTTCTGCTGCTCAATACTAATCCCAACTTCACCATGCTAGTAGTGGTGAAGCAATCCACTAGGACCCAACCAATACACGGTGCCAATCCTGTCGCCGCCTAGATCCCAAAAATACTGAACCTCACATACATCGGTCATGCAAAGATAAGAACATCTAGAAGCAACCACTACACCATCTCTCTCTACCCTCTGCCAAACTCCCATGGATTCACTGACTAATCAAGCCATCATGCCTACTAACCCCATAATCACCCTACAACCATGTATCCATATGAAACCTTTGTGATATAGAAGAATCAAACCTTGTCAGGTATATATCAACATGATGGATAACTGACTATTGTCCCTGTAAATAATCTTCTACAAATAAAAGAGTTGGGTACTTGCAGCCTCTAGTCCCATCTTCTGAAGATGGAAACTCACCATCTCACAGTGGATGGTATAAGCCCAGAGCCAATCCACACCGATGCATCATCAAGTCCTCTATGAGCCCTCTTTTGAATCTCGATGCATTGGAAATATCCCAAACATTGCAATAATCATTCAACCCTAATCTAGTTTTAGGAGTGTGATCTGCATCCACATCGAAGAGTGGATTATTATAGACTAATCCAACATCCAACTCGAATAATGGATTATTCACAAATTGTACAACTACTCCATGTTGATCTGAATCACCATAGCTCACTGACTGACAAGCAACATCGTGTGTGTTATCAATTTCACACGCAATATTATCGAAGGTACTGCTGCTAGGTACCTCATAAGATGGCTCAACTAGCAAGGTAGAGGTTGTTGTTATGACAACATCTTCACACACTTTCGCTCCCAAAGTCATTGCATTTCCATCCAAAGCACAATCCTAGGATTCATTGCCAATAAATAATTTTTCTATTTTTTTTTCGAATGTATGATTTGGAAAATCAGACTCATCATGACATGAATCCACATCACACAATGCACCATTAGTACCCAATTCTTGAGTCCCTTCATGTGACAAATCAATAGGATCATTATGCACATGTGAAATCACTGTTGTCCTAATGTCTCCTTGAGTCAAATCAGCATGTATATCAAATTCATCATATAAATTTTTGCATACCTCATCGAAACTTGAAGACACCAAATCATTCTTATGAAGAGTTGTATCAACCATATGTGAAGATTCTCTATCTATTTCATGTGTAAACAATTCATGGGCTATAGTGTGATATTCCTTCCTTGCATTCTCAGTTTTGTGGCAAAGACTCAGGTGCAAGTCCATGTAGTTCTTGAAGGGACAATTCTTCTTAACACATTAAGGAAGAGTGTTATACTCCTCAAACATGCTAATGACTACCTCTTCTTTGTCTTGTGGAGTTGGTCCCTTGCTGATAGGACGTGAAATTGATCCTTTAGGCAGTCCAAAACTTGAAAGTATATGCTCTAAACACAACAACTCACATCTAAGCTTGTATTGTGATTGTTCAATTTCTTTCCATGTCAGTTTATCGCTGAACAAATTTCCATGATGACCATTTTCACTGTCCAAACTGAAAACCAAGTCCAAACTGACTTGTGCACAAATAATTTTCACACCAATTGAATGCAATCATTACCCAATAGATTGGCAATACAATGGTGTTGATACCACTGTAATACCCCTTGCTAAATATGATTGTAAATTTCTAATTTTTTACCTTGAGAATTTTGTCAAACACTTTGCATGTACAAAGGGATATCTTGGTGATATAAATTTTAGATTGCTCTACTTGCACCTAACTTTAATTGATAACAATATAAATGCTTGCAAATGACACCTATGAGATCTAGACAATGTCCTAAGATGAAAATGCAATTATTTTGTATTTTTTAGATGCATATATATGGGCTATATATGAGTAAATGTGCACCTACAACAACATGACATTATGACAAACACTTGTCATGCAAACTAATGACTGAAGCAACAACTATGAATTGAATGCAACAGTATTCCTCCTTATTGAATTCAAATGACTGATTACAATGCTGATATGAATAGCCAAGACTCTTGGCTTTACAATGAAATGCACTTCCAAAGTCTAAATACAAGTAGCAACTACTATCACTATTTAATATGCTTATAAATGGATGCAGGATAACATGAAGAACTTGGTTATAGCAATGCCTATGCTGATGAAGATGTAGCAACCCAAAATAGGCTCTACACAAGCCAAATTGATGCCTTCAACTAGCCACCCCTGTTTTGAAGTAAAATGCATATATAAATAATTTACAGCCTCTAAGACCCTCCTCAAGCATCAATTATTATTGTCTTGGTCCCATAAATGGAGCACTCTTGCTAGAAGATGAAATCGATGCAACTTATGGCTCCCATGAATAAAATTGTGGCCTTCTAGTATGCTGATATGATGACTGGAAAATATATAAGTCTATTGTTATCTCAAAAATTCCCTTGGATGAGAGAAATCAATGCAATTACAAAATAGAGATGATCACCAATCAGATATGCAAATCGTCCTTAGCAAATCACAATGCTGAAACCCCAATTTAAACTATCACAATGTGATCAATGTATGCAACTGTAGATTATTCTCCAAAATGCTTCAACAAACTGATTTGCAATCTCTTCCTCCAAATTTGGCCAAAGGCCACTAAATTCGAAATGTAAACACAGATTGAACTTCTAAGTGAAGCCCACAATGAAGCAATAATTCAGCTGATATTTCATAGCCTCAAAATTGCATAACCAATGAGATTTTTCGTTCCCAATGGCTAGAAATGGAAAAAACCCTAGTTGGCTTCCTCACCAAACAATAACATCAAGCAAATATCAATTTCTGGATGATTAGAAGCTTGGAAAACCCTCTCTTTATACCTTTTTCCCAATGAGAGGTCAATTCATCTAGAAGCTTCTCAAATAATAATATAATATTTGCTCTTTACAAATATTAAAATGTGACTTTATAATATAAAGTGCAAATATAACATTATAACATAACATTAAAATAATAATAATTATTAAAGTTACCTTTAATAATAATTAAACATTATATCTTAAAAAAACTCCTTATTTCTCCAATTCAACTGAGGAAATGGAAACCATAAACTAACTAGATATATGCCATAAAGGACTCCCTAACCATGCTCATTAGCCTACAAGGGTTAGGAGTAGGCTAAACCTACCAAAAACTGATGCTCACAAAAATGGGGACATTACAATTATCAAGATTGATTGTAAATTGGATGGATGAAATTAATTGAGATAACTTTATTAAATGATGAATTGTTAGGGCTTCTTAGGGCTATGTTTATGTGAATGGTTTAGATTTTGATAAGTAGTGTTGAAATGAATGGTAGAGATGTAGGATTAATTGGACATTTATTTAGTCATGTGACTAGTTGAATTATTTATTTGTGAATAATGGGGAAACTAGATTAAATTTATTTTTGAAATAAATGGGTTATATTGAATAATTAATTAAATATTCAAACTTATTTAGTTAATTAGAAAAAATAGATTAATTTAGTTATTTTGGATTAATAGGAGAAATTATGACATGGTATTAGAAATGGTGTTAGAATATGATGTTTAGGATGTGGTGAAATTGAAGTGTCAATATTTTTCCCCTCTTTAAAATGATATTGTGACTAAAATTAAAAAAAAATAACAATGTTTCAAAGAATGTAAATATAGACTAGTTTGTTGACAGCTAAAGACTAAAGTACCAATTGTGCTTATTTACCTTCATTTTCCTTTAAGTAAACCTAATGAGAAAGATGGACTAGGATAATCTTTCTAGCAAGGGAGCTCAAATTTTCCATCATGAGTAAAACCGACCATTGGATTGTGCCATGCAACAGATGCAGTCGAATAATCCCTTCAAGGAAAACAGAGTACATAGTATCTGATCTAGCAAGGTTCCTCTGTCACCATAAAGAATGAAGATTTAACTTAAATATAAGTGCATTAATTACAAACATGTTCCAAGCAACATTGTTTCTGGTCTCGTGTTCTTTGATATGAATAAATTGATCACAAAATTCACCAAGCAACTGTGTTTCTGTTCCTATGTTTTTTGAATTTTGCATTTAAAACTAGTTTTGAATCGAATGATGTATTGAGAAATGCTTTGAAAAGATAGAATAAACGTAGATTTTGCAAACCCAGTCGTTTGTCAAATGAATGTAAAAAATACATGTTTTTCCTTGGATAATTTTACTCTATAATTTTTTCATTTGGCTTCCAAGTCACCTTGCTAATTCTAGATCAATGTTGATGTACTTATATCCGATTATTTTTTATGCAGCTAAGTGGAAAGCGTGTTGGAATAGTAGGACTTGGACGTATTGGTTCAGCTATAGCTAAGAGGGGCGAAGCTTTTGGCTGCAGAATTGCCTACTACTCAAGGTCTAAAAAATCTGATGTATCGTTCATGTATTATGCAAATGTTCTAGACCTTGCAGCAAACAGTGACATTCTTGTTGTGGCATGCTCTTTAACAAAAGATAATCGCCACATGATCAATAAGTCTGTTCTTGATGCATTGGGAACGAAAGGCACATTTGTGAATATAGGCCGGGGCTCCCTTGTAGATGAGAAGGAATTGGTGAAGGCTCTAGTGGAAGGTCGGATTGAAGGTGCTGGTCTAGATGTTTTTGCGAATGAACCTCATGTTCCACAAGAACTATATAGCTTAGAAAATGTGGTTTTAGTCCCGCATGTGGGAAACGCAACCTGGGAAACGAGGAAAGCAATGGCAGATCTTGTTGTTGGGAATCTGGAGGCACACTTCTTGAAGAAACCTTTGCTCACCCCTGTACCCCTATCAGAATTTTCTTAATCACTGTTCTCATAATTTATCTCTTATAAGAATTCTTTAATTTATGATATTCGCATATGCTTTGATGCTATGTGTCGACTAAAATCTGGACAAATTTGATGGTTTTGTTTAATTTACTACATCAATAGTATATAGAATAGAAACGAAATTGTGCATTGGCTTTTGTGCTGAAGGTGATTATATTATTGGAGTAGTTGGAAGATGGAAAAATATCTTGCATAATTTTTTTTTTTCACTCATTTTAGCATTTTAATTTACTGAGTATACTTTTGATCTTTTTTTTTATTTGGAAATTCATTTTCTTCTGAATTCATGTTCTACATCAAGTTATCTGTCTATTCTACTCTTAATGTTTTTGTCATCTAGAATACCAACATATCATGCTTTCGTCTTCCAAACAAGATACCATACTCTCATGTTCCTTAAAATCAATAGCCAATTTTCTCACCCCTTCTCTCTCCTTCACTTCGAAGAACCTTAACTTGACTCAAACAATAAAAAAGGGTCATGTGAGTTTTAATTAGAAAATGAAGGAGGCACTTAGGTCATACATTTGACCATCTAACATTCATGAAAGAGCACTTATTTCTATAGGTTAGCAATAATCTCTAAAAACAGATTCTCTATTGATAAACCATCATTGCTTGCAATATAACTTGTATTTAAGGCTTTTTATCATATAAGCATTTTGAAAATATTATTATTGAATGTGATTTAGGCATATTTATAAATGTGTTTCAAACATCATTTTATCTAAAAACAAATATTTCAAATGTAAGTACAAGTACAAGTGACTTTATAGATAGAAGGTGGGATGAAATGTAATGCCCATCCCATACAACTTAAAGTAATTCTCTTAAGATATTTTATTTTATTATTACTAGCAATTGAACTTGAGGTGTTGGTAGTTTTGTGATCACAATAAACCCTAAGTTAAGTTCTTAATAACATTGAAAATAATAGAAAATATATGAACATTACTAAGTAAACAAAGTCATAATAGTTAGAGTTTCAATCTCAAATGAAATATTGATCTATGTATCATCAAATATTTCTCAATATATTATACCCCTCTAAATATTCACATCCATTACAATTAATTGAAATTTCTTCCCTACTCAATAAAAATAATAAACCTAAAATAAAATAAATTAAAAGTGACATTTCTTCCAAATCCATAATAAATTATATAGGGGAGAGGATCCAGTAGCTGAGTGCGTTAACTTTGCACCTCTCAAAATCGTACTTAGAAATTTCAAATCGCTCCTAATTTTTTTACAGCAGCTTATTTGGCAAGTCCCTTGCTTATAACTAAAGTTTTAGGGCCGCATCATCAAATATAATGCCATGTCGACATGCATTTTGTTGAGGTGTCCAAAAAGGTTAAAAAAAAAGTTAGGCCCATAGATGTACACTCTAAATATTTCTCAATATATTATACCCCTCTAAATATTCACATCCATTACAATTAATTGAAATTTCTCCTCTACTCAATAAAAATAATAAACCTAAAATAAAATAAATTAAAAGTGACATTTTTTCCAAATCCATAATAAATTATATAGGGGAGAGGATCCAATAGCTGTAGCTGAGCGAGTTAACTTTGCACCTCTCAAAATCGTACTTGGAAATTTCAAATCACTCCTAATTTTTTACAGCTGCTTATTTGGCAAATCCCTTGTTTATAACTAAAGTTTTAGGGTCACATCATCAAATATAATGCCATGTCGACATGCATTTTGTTGAGGTGTCCAAAAAGGTTAAAAAAAAGTTAGGCCCATAGATGTACACTAAGTCATGTTTTATTCATGTGTTGATGTAGCATCACATGATTTGTTGTTTTATAGATCTAAAAAATACATTTCATTCAGTTATGGGTACTCATTGATACCAACAATTTTGAAGTCACAACTATTGGTACAATATTGTTAAAAATATTGAACATTAAATCAACAAATACTTTAACTACCCAAACCTCTTGAACTAGTAGACCCTTTCCCTAATAATTGAATAGATTAAATACATATCTCGTGACAATAATATTCACAATAATAAAAAAATATTATAAGAATTTGGTATGCGTGCAACCTGCAAAACCAGTAACATCAGCTTACATAAACTAGGATTCTCTTGCAGTCTATTCTCTCGTGTCTTATAAGTCCATCAAAAAACAGGGCAACATACAAATATTTGCAGAAGAAAACGTTAAATTAGTGGGGCAGGAAGAATGGGCGAGCAACAAGTGAAGCAGGCGGGTGTTTTAATCACATATTATTCGAATTCCTACTTGATCGAATCCCTGGACCGCAAATTCACGACATATAAGCTGTATGAAGCTCATGATCGACAAGCGTTTTTGGCGGAGCACTCTCAATATATAAGAGGCGTGGTATGCGGCATAAAGGTCGGGATTAATGCAGAGCTGATGGACGCTCTTCCTTGTTTGGAGATTGTGGCCACCACCACCGTTGGATTGGATAGGGTGGATTTGGCAATGTGCAGAAAGCGCAACATTGCGGTGGTCTTTACTCCTGATGTGTTGTCTGATGAAGTGGCGGATTTGGCCATCGCTCTTATGCTCGATGCCCTTCGCCACATTTCTGCTTCTGATCGCTATGTTCGCCAGGATCAGTGGCAGAGTAAGGGAGACTACAAGTTAACTTGCAAGGTAAACTTTTACAGATATGATCGCACTTACACTTTCATTTTCTGTATAAATCTATAGGTATCACATCTGCAAATTTGTTATGCTTAGCAAAGCCCTTTTGTTATTTGTCACGACTCCTCCCTAACTCTTACTGCACGATTTTGATAGACTTTAATGCAGGAACACATGTTAAATCCAGACTAAAAATCTAATACTCATATGCTTGAAAATCTTGCCTGTCATTAATTTTTGATTGAAAACTTGAGAGCAGAATTTGAATGTCGACCAAATTCAGTGGACAACGATGGAGTTAAGACGTCATGCATGAATAAGAAAAGGACATTTTGACCACGTTTTCAATAGAAAACTGCACAGTGAATCAAATCCAGGTAAGCAAATTAAAGTTTTAGTCAGCACAGACCTACTGGTAGGTCACTTTCTGCCGTCTTCAGCCGCCCAACGCCGAATTCACTGCCGAATTCACTGACTTTGTATCATTCACGTGGGTTGTGAATCAACTGCCACAATAAATTGCAGGTCTAACTCGCATTCTACAGTTAACAATGAATTTAATGCGTTATATCTATAAAACAAGGGAATGAACTTCTGTTTTGGGAGGAGCAAGAGAACGTTCTGTGGGAGACTCCACATAGATGCTTGATTTCAGACTTCAGGAAGGAGAGCCAACCTGGGCGCATTGATCACTTAGATCTCTTCCAAGAATCAGCGCACACAAGTAGGTTAAAGTCCAAGTACGCAGTTTTGATCTTAGGCAAATTCATAATCATATTCTTATGTGTTGTTTGGATGTGCTCATGTCTGTTGATATTTTGTAAAGAAGTTTTAGTTGATAATACTTTTCAATTTTCTGGACTCTTTCTTGGATATGGAATTTGAAGATCTCTTTGAAGAAGAAATTTTCAATTTTGGAAACAACAGTTGGTGGGGTTGTAGTCTTCACAACATTTTGCTATATTGTTGGCTTAAAAGGTAGCCTCTTTGTAGTTTTGTAGTTAAATTCTTCCTAGAAAGCTCATCATCTGCTTTTGCCAAAGACTGTTTTCTAATTACCCAGGAATTTCGCTCCTCAGTAAATGTTGTAGGAAATTTGGATTTGATCTTAAAGACTGTCCATTGGGATTTTTCTGTTGCTACCTAACTCTTCCTTCAATGAATGTCTGTGGTTTTGCAACCCTGATTTGTCATTTTTGAGTGATATGGGAGAATTTGCTGCAATTAAGCATTCAATGTTTTTGTAAGGCAAATTTCCTTTATTCCAGTGGTGTCTTCCATTACCATTTACTGCCCTCAAATATGACTTTTCTATCATGTGGTTCATCCTCCATTTAAATATGTATTTCAATCTAGAATATGCTACCTTATATTGTTTGATATCCGACCCATGGTGATAGAGTAGGGTTCGACATACTTAAAATTTAATATTATATATGTATATTTATCAATCGTGCATACTTTCTCTTTTTGAAAATTTGGTGTAAGACATGCCTTTATGGTTCCAATTATCTCTATTACCTCAATCACTTTCTTTAGGAGATATATATATGTATTTGGTTACAATCTTTTGTTTAATGCCATTTCATAAATGAGGGTAAAATTTAAATATTTTGGGTTAAGTGATATTCAAGGTCTATGTACCGAAAGATAAGGCCATGTAAATATGGTTACTCTAACATGTTAGATGAATGAACGGACCTTGTTGCTTTTCTTACTGAAATTTGAATTGGTGTATATAAATGGGCATCGATCTAAGATATTAATAACCATCCTTAATTTTTATTTCATAATAATTGAATCTTGATTTGGTATTTATATATATATACATATTTCCTTATACGATCTAATCCGTTTAGGGAGTCTTACCAAACACTTGGCATTTGTAAATTATCTCTAGTATGGTTAGAAATTTGCAATATAATCAAATTAAAGATATTGTTAGCCTGAAACCACGTATTAACATTGATAAAATTATCTTGATATATTGAAGCATTCAAGTTCTCCTTTATTCTAGTTGGTCTAGGACCTTTAATTTAAATACAAAGAACAATGAAACCCCTTCTACACAAAGGTAGTTCTTCTATAAGAAATAGACAACATAAGTACTCCATTACCCTAGTTAGTGTTGAATAATTACCTTATTACATTCCATAATATAGTCATTGGAATTTTCATATCCTAATGCTAAATAAACCATCTAGAAGATAGAAATATAAGTGGAATAATAGGACTCTAACTCTTGAAATGATTCTTGAAGATATTTTAACTCTAGGTAAAAGTGTTTTCTTGTATACTTTTGATAACAAAAGTAGTGAACAGTATATGTTATGAAATTTCTCAAAAATAATGCATGTCTTTAATTTAAGTACTCACTTAATTACGTTGCATGGGAATTTCTTTTATGAGTGATAAATGGTTAAATAATTTAAGTTACTAAGATTAGAACTTATTATAAATTCTTGACCAATGCTTGTTGATTTATTAAATCATCATGGGTTTCCTTTTATAAATATTGTTAAAAGTTACTATGTCTTATGAACTTCTTTTCCTAATCAATATTAAGTATGTTAGACATAGATTTGGAAACTAATCAAAGAAGGAAAAACAAAACCAGTAGCGTTCGGTATTAACGGTGCCTCTGGCTCACGTTTACGGGTAAAGCCGTCGCGCTTGAGCTACTGCATCTATAGCCTAACACAGCTGCAATAACGCGTCTGTGGCATCGTCCCTATAAATCGCCGGGGAGAAATAAGGGACATGAGTTGTTTAAAATCCAAAGGGAGGGAAATCCCCTTTGGATCGATAATCTAAAAAAAAGATAAAACAAAAATGAATCAAATCCGCCAGTGACAACCTAGAAAATTGTAACTTAGGAATTTTCAGTGGTGCAAATGTAATTCTAACTCAAAGATAAAATCATGTGGATAAATCATTAGGGAATCATTTAAACGGGTCAAGGGAGACGAACTTCATTAGGGAATAAGGTTAGATGAATGTTAATAGGTAAACAATGAATGGTCAAGGCGATCGTTTATTATCCATGCTTACCATCGTGGGTAGCAGCCGCAGAGGAACTGTCTAGGGGAAATAAAAACCCTAGAAAGGGTTGCGTACCCGCTTTATAACAGTTCACATAAACATAGCTTAGAAAACAGAACTACATATTTTACGCCTTGATCCCGTTTGGAAGCAGGGTATGTAGGCAGTCTGGGAAGCGAAGGATGCCCCCAGTACTCAGGCGTTCGGGAATGGGGTTTAGGGTTGGAGAGATCACATAACTAGTTATATAAGATAATCAACCAAAATACATGCAACTATACTCGGAAGAATCCCGCATGGATTGCTTGATTCCCCGAGGCCCTTAGGCCAAATTCCGAGGCGGGCTTCAAGTTTAGAATTACAATTTTACATACCCCTGAGGACGACGACCTCGGTGCACTTTTAATGGAAAGTGTGGTCATCAGGGAAGCGACTCAGGATCCGGATGATCCCGATGAGTCCAAGACTCTGGCCAGAGCACATACCTATCAGATGATAGATGCCTGCCTCGTTTAGGTGGGTGCCTATTCCGATTATATGAATAGATGTATTCCTATTCCATATGAATAGATGAAGTGAATTCCTGTTCCGTATGAACAGATGATATATCTATCCCGTATGGATAGAAGTTCCCGAGTATACTTGTGAATGAATACTTGAAAAAAAAAATAGAGTGGTATTTCGGTTAAAAATTAAACGGGTCTTTACATGTGGTATCAGAGCGAGATTCAAAAACTAGGCCTTGAGCTTACTACGACTCGCGCAATTGAAATATGTATTTTAAAAGTTATATGAAAAAAAAATCTTTTCTCAAACATTGGAATCATACTAACATAAGAATAATTAAACAGGAATTCTAAATGCCAAGGGGAAGGGCAACTCGAGCTGGTGTCGGTCGGAGACCAAAGGGGAACAAAGATGATGAACCACATGATGGGATTGAAGCAATAATAGAACTGTTAACTGAACAAAGAGATAAAATCAACTCTTTGGAGCAAACGGTACAAGAACTTCGAACAAGACAAGATAATATTGAAAATATAGTTGAACCTCAAATTGAAAACCCTCCTGAAGGAGATGATCCAGAGCATGACATAATGGATGTTATTGCACCTAGGAGAGAAAATCCTATTCTAGAATTGACTAAGGACTTGAAGAAAATCACCCCTCCAAAATTTGATGGGAAACAACTAGGAGAAGGGGCAGAAAACTGGCTTAATGAAATGGAAAAGTATTTTGAGTTAAGGGATTTCAGCGAAACTACTAAGGCCTTATGGGGGTCCTACCAACTTGTTGGTGAAGCAGCTAGTTGGTGGACTAATGTGAAGGAACAAAATAAGTACACCAAGGAGGATATAACATGGGAACAATTTGTTGAGCACTTTCGTAAAAGGTGGCTACCACAATTGTTTTTCGATGAGAAGATGACTGAGTTTCACAACCTTAGACAAGGATCTCTGACAGTTCAACAATATTGGGATAGGTTTGCCAAACTACTAAAATATGTGCCAATATATCAACAAGATGAAAAGAGCCAAACTAGGAAATTCATTTTGGGATTAAATACCAACATAGGAGCAGAGGTTGACATGCATGGACCAGAAGGTATGAATGAAGTGTTAGAGAAATCCTTAAAGCAAGAGAGGAAGTTACAAGCTTTAACTTCAGCAAGACAATCTTTTAGGAGTAATAATTTCAAGAGGAAACAAGAATTCAGAAGGAATCAAAACTTCAACAAGAACCTAAGGAACAACTCATCAGAAAGAAGACCACCTCCAAATCATAATCAAAGGTACAATGTGAATAACACTAACAGAAACAACTTCAACAAAAATGAACCAAGGAACTATAATTGGCCAAGGCTCAATGAAGCAAGCAATAACCAGCCTAAAAATCCAATGCAACGAGGACCACCAGGTGGATGTTTCATGTGTGGAGGGAATCACTTTGCTAGAGAATGTCCAAGGATGCAAAGTCAGATGAAAGCAAATCAACCTCAGAGGGGACCTACTCAAAGGATTCATGCAGCAGTAAGAAATCGACGTACTCGATCCCAGAATGTGCCCATAGAGACTACAGGTACTCTATTTGGAAAACTAGTCTCAATTCTAGTAGATACTGGATCATCTGAATGTTTTATTTCACCTGAATTTGTAAGGAAAAATGTATTTAAAGTTAATCATATGGAATCATCATGGACAGTCCAGTATGGGGATAAGGCAGTTAAAGAGGTGACCCAGTGTCTATCCGATGCAGAAATACAATTCCCTAACTTTAATACAAAGGTAGACCTTTATGTGGCACCTTTAGGATCATATGATGTGATCATTGGAATGAGTTGGTTGACAAACCATCAAGCAAATGTAGACTGTTACAACAAATGGGTAGAATGTTTAGATGATATAGGGAAAAGGGTTGTGATTCAAGGGAAACATAGACCTATAAGTATGGAAATCATATCAGCTATGCAAATGAAAAGAGAAAAGAGAAAGGGGGCTCTAGTATACATGGTTACCATGGATGAAAAGGAAGAAGGCAATGCTCCAACGCTCCAAAATTCTCCTTACCTTCAAGATTTTAGTGATGTGTTTCCAGAAGAACTACCAGGGCTACCCCCAAAAAGAAAATTTGACTTCTCCATTGATATAGTTCCAGGAGCTGAACCGGTGTCTAAGGCACCCTATCGAATGAACACAGCGGAGCTGGTAGAACTCAAGATGCAATTGGAAGAATTGCTTGGGAAAGGTCTCATAAGACCAAGTGTATCCCCTTGGGGAGCACCGGTTTTGTTCGTTAAAAAGAAATATGGAACCTTAAGACTATGTATTGATTATAGAATGCTTAACAAAGTCACCATAAAGAATAGGTACCCTTTACCACGCATAGAGGATCTCTTTGAACAAATGAAAGGAGCAACTGTGTTTTCTAAGATAGATCTTCGATCAGGGTACCATCAACTCAGGATAAAGGAAGAAGATATCCCGAAAACAGCCTTCAGAACAAGGTATGGGCATTATGAGTTTACAGTTGTACCTTTTGGTGTGACTAATGCTCCAGCTGCCTTTATGAACTTGATGAATAGTGTGTTCCATGATTACTTGGATAAATTTGTCTTGGTCTTCTTAGATGATATCTTGATTTATTCCAAAAATGAGGAGGAACACCTAGCACATCTTCAGTTAATTTTGCAAAGGTTGAGAGAACATAGGCTATATGGGAAACTATCAAAATGTGCATTCTTTAAAAAGAAAATACATTACTTAGGTCACATCATTTCAGAAGATGGTATCGCAGTAGATCCAGATAAGATAAAAGCCATAGAGGAATGGCCAATTCCAAAAAATGTGTTTGAGGTAAGAAGTTTTATGGGACTTGCAGGATATTATAGGAGATTCATAGAAGGATTCTCAAAAATTGCAAATCCAATCACTTCATTACAAAGAAAGGGTAAGAAATTCTTGTGGACTGAACAGTGTGATAAGGCATTTCAAAATTTGAAGGAAAAATTAACCACTGCACCTATCTTAAAGGTTCCAGAACCAAATGGACACTTCATAGTTGTGACAGATGCTTCCATTGAAGGTCTAGGTGGGGTACTCATTCAAGATGAAGGTGTGGTAGCATATGAATCAAGGAAATTGAAAAATCATGAAGTAAACTATGCACCTCACGATTTGGAACTTGCAGCAATTGTACATGCTCTTCAGAAATGGAGACATTTTCTCTTAGGAAAGCCATTTGAGTTAAAAACTGACCATCAAGGACTCAAGTACATCTTCACGCAACCTCACCTGAATGCTAGACAAAGAAGATGTTAGAATTTCTGAGCGAATACGATTTTGAGATAGAATATATTAAGGGAAAGGAAAATAGGGTTGCAGATGCACTAAGCAGAAGGAGGCACTTGATGAATATGGTAATATTCAAAACCACTTTTAGAGAAAAAGTTCTAAATGAACAAAAAGAAGATTCATGGTATAAACAGGTCAAATCGACCTTAGAAAATGATCCAGCTAATCCTAGTATAAAGGGGTATAATCTAGATGGTGACAAGATGCTTCGATACAACAATAGGATATATGTTCCAAACTGTAAAGAGTTAAGAGAATTGGTTTTAAGTGAAGCCCACAATACCCCTTATTCAGGACACCCTGGGGCAAACAAACTCTATTCAGACCTTAAGAAACTATATTTTTGGCAAGGAATGAAGAATGACATAGTACTCTATGTAGCTAAATGTCTTGAATGTCAGAGGGTGAAGGCAGAGCATAGCCATCCTGCAGGATTATTATACCCCATGATATACCACATCATAAGTGGCAGGTTATTAGTATGGATTTTATTCAAGGATTGCCTACAACACCTTATAGGCATAACACAATAATGGTGGTAATTGACAAACTTACCAAGGTTGCTCACTTCATAGCAGGAAATATAATAGATGATGCTCCAACTTTGGCTAAACGTTTTGTGAAGGAAATTTTTAGATTACATGGAATTCCAGAAAAGATCATATCTGATAGGGATGCTAGATTCACTTCAAGGTTTTGGACAACTCTTCAATCAGCTTTGGGGACACAATTAAATTTCAGTACAGCATATCACCCTGAAACAGATGGCCAAACTGAAAGGACAAATCAAATTGTGGAAGACCTTCTACGTATGTATTGTATGGACCAACAATCTAAGTGGGAAGAATATCTTCCACTAGTAGAGTTTGCATACAATAACTCTTTTCAAGTCTCCCTAGGGATGGCTCCATTTGAAGCTCTATATGGAAGAGCTTGTCGCACACCTTTGAGTTGGGATAATCTTGAGGATAGAGTGGTAATTGGACCAGATATGTTGAAGGAAATGGAAAATCAAATCAAGTCAATTAGACAGAGGTTAAGGGAAGCAACAGACAGACAAAAGAGTTATGCGGATAGGAAAAGAACACAAAGGGAATTCGCAGTAGGTGAAAAAGTTTTCTTAAGGGTCAGGCCATATAAAAGCTCTATAAGTTTTGGTAAGAAGGCAAAGTTGGCACCACGTTATGTGGGACCCTTTGAAATCATAGAAAAGATAAACCCGGTTGCCTACAAATTGGCCCTACCTCCCCAGCTGAGTCGTATCCATGATGTTTTCCATATATCTCTTCTTAAGAAGTATGTACCTAATGAGAAACATGTTTTGAATTGGAATGCATTACAGGTCCAAGAGCTCGAGAAAATAACAATAGAGCCATATCGAATCTTGGAGAGGCGCCAGTACCAATTGCGCAACCGGATGGTTGATCAAAGCAAAGTACAGTGGGATCAATATGATGAAGACAATGCTACTTGGGAAGATACAATTGATTTACAACAATCATTTCCCTTCTTGTTTTAAGCACTATTTAGATACTATATTTATTTTTTGTTTCAAAGTACTATCTCTTTACTATATAAAACTTATTGAATATATGCATCGAGACGACGCACAAATAAGGGAGGGAGGATGTCACGACTCCTCCTCCCTAACTCTTACTGCACAATTTTGATAGACTTTAATGTAGGAACACATGTTAAATCCAGACTAAAAATCTAATACTCATATGCTTGAAAATCTTGCCTATCATTAATTTTTGATTGAAAACTTGAGAGCAGAATTTGAATGTCGACCAAATTCAGTGGACAACTGTGGAGTTAAGATGTCATGCATGAATTAGAAAATGACATTTTGACCACGTTTTCAATAGAAAACAGCACAGTGAATCAAATCCAGATAAGCAAATTAAAGTTCTAGTCAGCACAGACCTACTGGTAGGTCACATTCTGCCTTCTTCAACCACACAACACCGAATTCACTGCCGAATTCACTGACTTTGTATCATTCACGTGGGTTGTGAATCAACTACCACAATAAATTGCAGGTCTAACTCACATTCTACAGTTGACAATGAATTTAATGCGTTATATCTATAAAACAAGGGAATGAACTTCTGTTTTGGGGGAGAGCAAGAGAACGTTATGTGGGAGACTCCAGAGAGATGCTTGATTTCAGACTTTAGGAAGGAGAGCCAACCTGGGCGCATTGATCACTTAGATCTCTACCAAGAATCAGCGCACACAAGTAGGTTAAAGTCCAAGTATGCAGTTTTGATCTTAGGAAAATTCATAATCATATTCTTATGCGTTGTTTGGATGTGCTCATGTCTGTTGATATTTTGTAAAGAAGTTTTAGTTGATAATACTTTTCAATTTTCTGGGCTCTTTCTTGGATATGGAATTTGAAGATCTCTTTGAAGAAGAAATTTTCAATTTTGGAAACAACAGTTGGTAGGGTTGTAGTCTTTCTCAACATTTTGCTATATTGTTGGCTTAAAAGGTAGCCTCTTTGTAGTTTTGTAGTTAAATTCTTCCTAGAAGGCTCATCATCTGCTTTTGCCAAAGACTGTTTTCTAATTACCCAGGAATTTCGCTCCTCAGTAAATGTTGTAGGAAATTTGGATTTGATCTTAAAGATTGTCCATTGGGATTTTTCTGTTGCTACCTAACTTTTCCTTCGATGAATGTCTGTGGTTTTGCAATCCTGATTTGTCATTTTTGAGTGATATGGGAGAATTTGCTGCAATTAAAGCATTCAATGTTTTTGTAAGGCAAATTTCCTTTATTCCAGTGGTGTCTTCCATTACCATTTACTGCCCTCAAATATGACTTTTCTATCATGTGGTTCATCCTCCATTTAAATATGTATTTCAATCTAGAATATGCTACCTTATATTGTTTGATATCCGACCCATGGTGATAGAGTAGGGTTCGACATACTTAAAATTTAATATTATATATATTTATCAATCATGCATACCTTCTCTTTTTGAAAATTTGGTGTAAGACATGCCTTTATGGTTCCAATTATCTCTATTACCTCAATCACTTTCTTTAGGAGATATATATATGTATTTGGTTACAATCTTTTGTTTAATGCCATTTCATAAATGAGGGTAAAATTTAAATATATTGGGTTAAGTGATATTCAAGGTCTATGTACCGAAAGATAAGGCCATGTAAATATGGTTACTCTAACATGTTAGATGAATGAACGGACCTTGTTGCTTTTCTTACTGAAATTTGAATTGGTGTATATAAATGGGCATCGATCTAAGATATTAATAACCATCCTTAATTTTTATTTCATAATAATTGAATCTTGATTTGGTATTTATATATATATATACATATTTCCTTATACGATCTAATCCGTTTAGGGAGTCTTACCAAACACTTGGCATTTGTAAATTATCTCTAGTATGGTTAGAAATTTGCAATATAATCAAATTAAAGATATTGTTAGCCTGAAACCACGTATTAACATTGATAAAATTATCTTGATATATTGAAGCATTCAAGTTCTCCTTTATTCTAGTTGGTCTAGGACCTTTAATTTAAATACAAAGAACAATGAAACCCCTTCTACACAAAGGTAGTTCTTCTATAAGAAATAGACAACATAAGTACTCCATTACCCTAGTTAGTGTTGAATAATTACCTTATTACATTCCATAATATAGTCATTGGAATTTTCATATCCTAATGCTAAATAAACCATCTAGAAGATAGAAATATAAGTGGAATAATAGGACTCTAACTCTTGAAATGATTCTTGAAGATATTTTAACTCTAGGTAAAAGTGTTTTCTTGTATACTTTTGATAACAAAAGTAGTGAACAGTATATGTTATGAAATTTCTCAAAAATAATGCATGTCTTTAATTTAAGTACTCACTTAATTACGTTGCATGGGAATTTCTTTTATGAGTGATAAATGGTTAAATAATTTAAGTTACTAAGATTAGAACTTATTATAAATTCTTGACCAATGCTTGTTGATTTATTAAATCATCATGGGTTTCCTTTTATAAATATTGTTAAAAGTTACCGTGTCTTATGAACTTCTTTTCCTAATCAATATTAAGTATGTTAGATATAGATTTGGAAACTAATCAAAGAAGGAAAAACAAAACCAGTAGCGTTCGGTATTAACGGTGCCTCTGGCTCACGTTTACGGGTAAAGCCGTCGCGCTTGAGCTACTGCATCTATAGCCTAACACAGCTGCAATAACGGCGTTTGTGGCATCGTCCCTATAAATCGCCGGGGAGAAATAAGGGACATGAGTTGTTTAAAATCCAAAGGGAGGGAAATCCCCTTTGGATCGATAATCTAAAAAGATAAAACAAAAATGAATCAAATCCGCTAGTGACAACCTAGAAAATTGTAACTTAGGAATTTTTAGTGGTGCAAATGTAATTCTAACTCAAAGATAAAATCATGTGGATAAATCATTAAGGAATCATTTAAACGGGTCAAGGGAGACGAACTTCATTAGGGAGTAAGGTTAGATGAATGTTAATAGGTAAACAATGAATGGTCAAGGCGATCATTTATTATCCATGCTTACCATCGTGGGTAGCAGCCGCAGAGGAACTGTCTAGGGGAAATAAAAACCCTAGAAAGGGTTGCATACCCGCTTTATAACAGTTCACATAAACATAGCCTAGAAAACAGAACTACATATTTTACGCCTTGATCCCGTTTGGAAGCAGGGTATGTAGGCAGTCTGGGAAGCGAAGGATGCCCCCAGTACTCAGGCGTTCGGGAATGGGGTTTAGGGTTGGAGAGATCACATAACTAGTTATATAAGATAATCAACCAAAATACATGCAACTATACTCGGAAGAATCCCGCATGGATTGCTTGATTCCCCGAGGCCCTTAGGCCAAATTCCGAGGCGGGCTTCAAGTTTAGAATTACAATTTTACATACCCCTGAGGACGACGACCTCGGTGCACTTTTAATGGAAAGTGTGGTCATCAGGGAAGCGACTCAGGATCCGGATGATCCCGATGAGTCCAAGACTCTGGCCAGAGCACATACCTATCAGATGATAGATGCCTGCCTCGTTTAGGTGGGTGCCTATTCCGATTATATGAATAGATGTATTCCTATTCCATATGAATAGATGAAGTGAATTCCT
>VDFB02276978.1:0-19826 GCA_007258455.2 Sequoia sempervirens
AACAAAGAGATAAAATCAACTCTTTGGAGCAAACGGTACAAGAACTTCAAACAAGACAAGATAATATTGAAAATATAGTTGAACCTCAAATTGAAAACCCTCCTGAAGGAGATGATCCAGAGCATGACATAATGGATGTTATTGCACCTAGGAGAGAAAATCCTATTCTAGAATTGACTAAGGACTTGAAGAAAATCACCCCTCCAAAATTTGATGGGAAACAACTAGGAGAAGGGGCAGAAAACTGGCTTAATGAAATGGAAAAGTATTTTGAGTTAAGGGATTTCAGCGAAACTACTAAGGCCTTATGGGGGTCCTACCAACTTGTTGGTGAAGCAGCTAGTTGGTGGACTAATGTGAAGGAACAAAATAAGTACACCAAGGAGGATATAACATGGGAACAATTTGTTGAGCACTTTCGTAAAAGGTGGCTACCACAATTGTTTTTCGATGAGAAGATGACTGAGTTTCACAACCTTAGACAAGGATCTCTGACAGTTCAACAATATTGGGATAGGTTTGCCAAACTACTAAAATATGTGCCAATATATCAACAAGATGAAAAGAGCCAAACTAGGAAATTCATTTTGGGATTAAATACCAACATAGGAGCAGAGGTTGACATGCATGGACCAGAAGGTATGAATGAAGTGTTAGAGAAATCCTTAAAGCAAGAGAGGAAGTTACAAGCTTTAACTTCAGCAAGACAATCTTTTAGGAGTAATAATTTCAAGAGGAAACAAGAATTCAGAAGGAATCAAAACTTCAACAAGAACCTAAGGAACAACTCATCAGAAAGAAGACCACCTCCAAATCATAATCAAAGGTACAATGTGAATAACACTAACAGAAACAACTTCAACAAAAATGAACCAAGGAACTATAATTGGCCAAGGCTCAATGAAGCAAGCAATAACCAGCCTAAAAATCCAATGCAACGAGGACCACCAGGTGGATGTTTCATGTGTGGAGGGAATCACTTTGCTAGAGAATGTCCAAGGATGCAAAGTCAGATGAAAGCAAATCAACCTCAGAGGGGACCTACTCAAAGGATTCATGCAGCAGTAAGAAATCGACGTACTCGATCCCAGAATGTGCCCATAGAGACTACAGGTACTCTATTTGGAAAACTAGTCTCAATTCTAGTAGATACTGGATCATCTGAATGTTTTATTTCACCTGAATTTGTAAGGAAAAATGTATTTAAAGTTAATCATATGGAATCATCATGGACAGTCCAGTATGGGGATAAGGCAGTTAAAGAGGTGACCCAGTGTCTATCCGATGCAGAAATACAATTTCCTAACTTTAATACAAAGGTAGACCTTTATGTGGCACCTTTAGGATCATATGATGTGATCATTGGAATGAGTTGGTTGACAAACCATCAAGCAAATGTAGACTGTTACAACAAATGGGTAGAATGTTTAGATGATATAGGGAAAAGGGTTGTGATTCAAGGGAAACATAGACCTATAAGTATGGAAATCATATCAGCTATGCAAATGAAAAGAGAAAAGAGAAAGGGGGCTCTAGTATACATGGTTACCATGGATGAAAAGGAAGAAGGCAATGCTCCAACGCTCCAAAATTCTCCTTACCTTCAAGATTTTAGTGATGTGTTTCCAGAAGAACTACCAGGGCTACCCCCAAAAAGAAAATTTGACTTCTCCATTGATATAGTTCCAGGAGCTGAACCGGTGTCTAAGGCACCCTATCGAATGAACACAGCGGAGCTGGTAGAACTCAAGATGCAATTGGAAGAATTGCTTGGGAAAGGTCTCATAAGACCAAGTGTATCCCCTTGGGGAGCACCGGTTTTGTTCGTTAAAAAGAAATATGGAACCTTAAGACTATGTATTGATTATAGAATGCTTAACAAAGTCACCATAAAGAATAGGTACCCTTTACCACGCATAGAGGATCTCTTTGAACAAATGAAAGGAGCAACTGTGTTTTCTAAGATAGATCTTCGATCAGGGTACCATCAACTCAGGATAAAGGAAGAAGATATCCCGAAAACAGCCTTCAGAACAAGGTATGGGCATTATGAGTTTACAGTTGTACCTTTTGGTGTGACTAATGCTCCAGCTGCCTTTATGAACTTGATGAATAGTGTGTTCCATGATTACTTGGATAAATTTGTCTTGGTCTTCTTAGATGATATCTTGATTTATTCCAAAAATGAGGAGGAACACCTAGCACATCTTCAGTTAATTTTGCAAAGGTTGAGAGAACATAGGCTATATGGGAAACTATCAAAATGTGCATTCTTTAAAAAGAAAATACATTACTTAGGTCACATCATTTCAGAAGATGGTATCGCAGTAGACCCGATAAGATAAAAGCCATAGAGGAATGGCCAATTCCAAAAAATGTGTCTGAGGTAAGAAGTTTTATGGGACTTGCAGGATATTATAGGAGATTCATAGAAGGATTCTCAAAAATTGCAAATCCAATCACTTCATTACAAAGAAAGGGTAAGAAATTCTTGTGGACTGAACAGTGTGATAAGGCATTTCAAAATTTGAAGGAAAAATTAACCACTGCACCTATCTTAAAGGTTCCAGAACCAAATGGACACTTCATAGTTGTGACAGATGCTTCCATTGAAGGTCTAGGTGGGGTACTCATTCAAGATGAAGGTGTGGTAGCATATGAATCAAGGAAATTGAAAAATCATGAAGTAAACTATGCACCTCACGATTTGGAACTTGCAGCAATTGTACATGCTCTTCAGAAATGGAGACATTTTCTCTTAGGAAAGCCATTTGAGTTAAAAACTGACCATCAAGGACTCAAGTACATCTTCACGCAACCTCACCTGAATGCTAGACAAAGAAGATGTTAGAATTTCTGAGCGAATACGATTTTGAGATAGAATATATTAAGGGAAAGGAAAATAGGGTTGCAGATGCACTAAGCAGAAGGAGGCACTTGATGAATATGGTAATATTCAAAACCACTTTTAGAGAAAAAGTTCTAAATGAACAAAAAGAAGATTCATGGTATAAACAGGTCAAATCGACCTTAGAAAATGATCCAGCTAATCCTAGTATAAAGGGGTATAATCTAGATGGTGACAAGATGCTTCGATACAACAATAGGATATATGTTCCAAACTGTAAAGAGTTAAGAGAATTGGTTTTAAGTGAAGCCCACAATACCCCTTATTCAGGACACCCTGGGGCAAACAAACTCTATTCAGACCTTAAGAAACTATATTTTTGGCAAGGAATGAAGAATGACATAGTACTCTATGTAGCTAAATGTCTTGAATGTCAGAGGGTGAAGGCAGAGCATAGCCATCCTGCAGGATTATTATACCCCATGATATACCACATCATAAGTGGCAGGTTATTAGTATGGATTTTATTCAAGGATTGCCTACAACACCTTATAGGCATAACACAATAATGGTGGTAATTGACAAACTTACCAAGGTTGCTCACTTCATAGCAGGAAATATAATAGATGATGCTCCAACTTTGGCTAAACGTTTTGTGAAGGAAATTTTTAGATTACATGGAATTCCAGAAAAGATCATATCTGATAGGGATGCTAGATTCACTTCAAGGTTTTGGACAACTCTTCAATCAGCTTTGGGGACACAATTAAATTTCAGTACAGCATATCACCCTGAAACAGATGGCCAAACTGAAAGGACAAATCAAATTGTGGAAGACCTTCTACGTATGTATTGTATGGACCAACAATCTAAGTGGGAAGAATATCTTCCACTAGTAGAGTTTGCATACAATAACTCTTTTCAAGTCTCCCTAGGGATGGCTCCATTTGAAGCTCTATATGGAAGAGCTTGTCGCACACCTTTGAGTTGGGATAATCTTGAGGATAGAGTGGTAATTGGACCAGATATGTTGAAGGAAATGGAAAATCAAATCAAGTCAATTAGACAGAGGTTAAGGGAAGCCACAGACAGACAAAAGAGTTATGCGGATAGGAAAAGAACACAAAGGGAATTTGCAGTAGGTGAAAAAGTTTTCTTAAGGGTCAGGCCATATAAAAGCTCTATAAGTTTTGGTAAGAAGGCAAAGTTGGCACCACGTTATGTGGGACCCTTCGAAATTTTAGAAAAGATAAACCCGGTTGCCTACAAATTGGCCCTACCTCCCCAACTGAGTCGTATCCATGATGTTTTCCATATATCTCTTCTTAAGAAGTATGTACCTAATGAGAAACATGTTTTGAATTGGAATGCATTACAGGTCCAAGAGCTCGGGAAAATAACAATAGAGCCATATCGAATCTTGGAGAGGCGCCAGTACCAATTGCGCAACAGGATGGTTGATCAAAGCAAAGTACAGTGGGATCAATATGATGAAGACAATGCTACTTGGGAAGATACAATTGATTTACAACAATCATTTCCCTTCTTGTTTTAAGCACTATTTAGATACTATATTTCTTTTTTGTTTCAAAGTACTATCTCTTTACTATATAAAACTTATTGAATATATGCATCGAGACGATGCACAAATAAGGGAGGGAGGATGTCACGACTCCTCCCTAACTCTTACTGCACAATTTTGATAGACTTTAATGCAGGAACACATGTTAAATCCAGACTAAAAATCTAATACTCATATGCTTGAAAATCTTGCCTGTCATTAATTTTTGATTGAAAACTTGAGAGCAGAATTTGAATGTCGACCAAATTCAGTGGACAACGATGGAGTTAAGACGTCATGCATGAATAAGAAAAGGACATTTTGACCACGTTTTCAATAGAAAACTGCACAGTGAATCAAATCCAGGTAAGCAAATTAAAGTTTTAGTCAGCACAGACCTACTGGTAGGTCACTTTCTGCCGTCTTCAGCCGCCCAACGCCGAATTCACTGCCGAATTCACTGACTTTGTATCATTCACGTGGGTTGTGAATCAACTGCCACAATAAATTGCAGGTCTAACTCGCATTCTACAGTTAACAATGAATTTAATGCGTTATATCTATAAAACAAGGGAATGAACTTCTGTTTTGGGAGGAGCAAGAGAACGTTCTGTGGGAGACTCCACATAGATGCTTGATTTCAGACTTCAGGAAGGAGAGCCAACCTGGGCGCATTGATCACTTAGATCTCTTCCAAGAATCAGCGCACACAAGTAGGTTAAAGTCCAAGTACGCAGTTTTGATCTTAGGCAAATTCATAATCATATTCTTATGCGTTGTTTGGATGTGCTCATGTCTGTTGATATTTTGTAAAGAAGTTTTAGTTGATAATACTTTTCAATTTTCTGGACTCTTTCTTGGATATGGAATTTGAAGATCTCTTTGAAGAAGAAATTTTCAATTTTGGAAACAACAGTTGGTGGGGTTGTAGTCTTCACAACATTTTGCTATATTGTTGGCTTAAAAGGTAGCCTCTTTGTAGTTTTGTAGTTAAATTCTTCCTAGAAAGCTCATCATCTGCTTTTGCCAAAGACTGTTTTCTAATTACCCAGGAATTTCGCTCCTCAGTAAATGTTGTAGGAAATTTGGATTTGATCTTAAAGACTGTCCATTGGGATTTTTCTGTTGCTACCTAACTCTTCCTTCAATGAATGTCTGTGGTTTTGCAACCCTGATTTGTCATTTTTGAGTGATATGGGAGAATTTGCTGCAATTAAGCATTCAATGTTTTTGTAAGGCAAATTTCCTTTATTCCAGTGGTGTCTTCCATTACCATTTACTGCCCTCAAATATGACTTTTCTATCATGTGGTTCATCCTCCATTTAAATATGTATTTCAATCTAGAATATGCTACCTTATATTGTTTGATATCCGACCCATGGTGATAGAGTAGGGTTCGACATACTTAAAATTTAATATTATATATGTATATTTATCAATCGTGCATACTTTCTCTTTTTGAAAATTTGGTGTAAGACATGCCTTTATGGTTCCAATTATCTCTATTACCTCAATCACTTTCTTTAGGAGATATATATATGTATTTGGTTACAATCTTTTGTTTAATGCCATTTCATAAATGAGGGTAAAATTTAAATATTTTGGGTTAAGTGATATTCAAGGTCTATGTACCGAAAGATAAGGCCATGTAAATATGGTTACTCTAACATGTTAGATGAATGAACGGACCTTGTTGCTTTTCTTACTGAAATTTGAATTGGTGTATATAAATGGGCATCGATCTAAGATATTAATAACCATCCTTAATTTTTATTTCATAATAATTGAATCTTGATTTGGTATTTATATATATATACATATTTCCTTATACGATCTAATCCGTTTAGGGAGTCTTACCAAACACTTGGCATTTGTAAATTATCTCTAGTATGGTTAGAAATTTGCAATATAATCAAATTAAAGATATTGTTAGCCTAAAACCACGTATTAACATTGATAAAATTATCTTGATATATTGAAGCATTCAAGTTCTCCTTTATTCTAGTTGGTCTAGGACCTTTAATTTAAATACAAAGAACAATGAAACCCCTTCTACACAAAGGTAGTTCTTCTATAAGAAATAGACAACATAAGTACTCCATTACCCTAGTTAGTGTTGAATAATTACCTTATTACATTCCATAATATAGTCATTGGAATTTTCATATCCTAATGCTAAATAAACCATCTAGAAGATAGAAATATAAGTGGAATAATAGGACTCTAACTCTTGAAATGATTCTTGAAGATATTTTAACTCTAGGTAAAAGTGTTTTCTTGTATACTTTTGATAACAAAAGTAGTGAACAGTATATGTTATGAAATTTCTCAAAAATAATGCATGTCTTTAATTTAAGTACTCACTTAATTACGTTGCATGGGAATTTCTTTTATGAGTGATAAATGGTTAAATAATTTAAGTTACTAAGATTAGAACTTATTATAAATTCTTGACCAATGCTTGTTGATTTATTAAATCATCATGGGTTTCCTTTTATAAATATTGTTAAAAGTTACTATGTCTTATGAACTTCTTTTCCTAATCAATATTAAGTATGTTAGACATAGATTTGGAAACTAATCAAAGAAGGAAAAACAAAACCAGCAGCGTTCGGTATTAACGGTGCCTCTGGCTCACGTTTACGGGTAAAGCCGTCGCGCTTGAGCTACTGCATCTATAGCCTAACACAGCTGCAATAACGGCGTCTGTGGCATCGTCCCTATAAATCGCCGGGGAGAAATAAGGGACATGAGTTGTTTAAAATCCAAAGGGAGGGAAATCCCCTTTGGATCGATAATCTAAAAAAAAGATAAAACAAAAATGAATCAAATCCGCCAGTGACAACCTAGAAAATTGTAACTTAGGAATTTTCAGTGGTGCAAATGTAATTCTAACTCAAAGATAAAATCATGTGGATAAATCATTAGGGAATCATTTAAACGGGTCAAGGGAGACGAACTTCATTAGGGAATAAGGTTAGATGAATGTTAATAGGTAAACAATGAATGGTCAAGGCGATCGTTTATTATCCATGCTTACCATCGTGGGTAGCAGCCGCAGAGGAACTGTCTAGGGGAAATAAAAACCCTAGAAAGGGTTGCGTACCCGCTTTATAACAGTTCACATAAACATAGCTTAGAAAACAGAACTACATATTTTACGCCTTGATCCCGTTTGGAAGCAGGGTATGTAGGCAGTCTGGGAAGCGAAGGATGCCCCCAGTACTCAGGCGTTCGGGAATGGGGTTTAGGGTTGGAGAGATCACATAACTAGTTATATAAGATAATCAACCAAAATACATGCAACTATACTCGGAAGAATCCCGCATGGATTGCTTGATTCCCCGAGGCCCTTAGGCCAAATTCCGAGGCGGGCTTCAAGTTTAGAATTACAATTTTACATACCCCTGAGGACGACGACCTCGGTGCACTTTTAATGGAAAGTGTGGTCATCAGGGAAGCGACTCAGGATCCGGATGATCCCGATGAGTCCAAGACTCTGGCCAGAGCACATACCTATCAGATGATAGATGCCTGCCTCGTTTAGGTGGGTGCCTATTCCGATTATATGAATAGATGTATTCCTATTCCATATGAATAGATGAAGTGAATTCCTGTTCCGTATGAACAGATGATATATCTATCCCGTATGGATAGAAGTTCCCGAGTATACTTGTGAATGAATACTTGAAAAAAAAAATAGAGTGGTATTTCGGTTAAAAATTAAACGGGTCTTTACATGTATATCGCGCCCAACTATAAACACTCAAACTGTAGATTTTAAGGTCAAACAGAGAATAGATAAACTCAGCCTAAAATCAGCAGGCACAGGATGTCTATATCTGGACATTTTTTCATACGCATAACTGTAATGACGGAAATTCCACACCCTGCATTGCAGACCCCTATGTATAGTCATGTCTCCATCAATAAAAATATAAAAAGTAAAATGATTCCCGATGGGATTCGAACTGTGAAACAGAGTTAACCCTCAACTAGGGTAAATCTAAAACAACTCTTTTCCACCACTGAAGGATCGTCCTATATATTTTCAATCCTCCATAAGCTTCGATTGGATATGCCCATTCCGTGGACGGATAAACTAATTTTACAACTTGGAGAGAATCTCTGTTGTTGAATATAAAGCTGAGTTTAAGGCAGAGAAAGAAAGAAATTATAATGAAAGCATGTCAGTGGAATCGAAAAGTCAAGCAGGTAATAAAAGTTGAAAGTTTCTGGATTCAATAGTGTATGTTTATTTAGATCTACATTTTGAAGCATACTTAATGATTCATCATCAGAAAGAAGAAAATTACACGAGATTTACTCACAATAACATTGCTTTGTTTTTCTGTGGTGCGAATCATTTCTGAGTAAGATTCATGCTACCATAAAATCACGAGTACTCTGAGTCTGAGGGTTCTGCCCAAGCTTGATATAAACAATGTTTCCTTATTAAAAAAGGATAGAACAATCCATTTATGATGGTTAAGTACTTAATGTGTATAGTGCATCCTTATTTCTTCCTTATTATTTAGCATTGGCTAGTTTTATAATGATTGTGCAATGCTTTTATTTCAATATGCTAAATGATAATTTGTCTAGCTGTTAGAATTGACCGATTACCCAATATCAACAGCAATATGGTTCGAAAGAAATACCAGAATATGTCACCTGCCAATGCATTGGAAGACAGCACAAGGGTGAGAGATCTAGGTTACAAAATTATTAATATTCTGCCTTGTACTCTCTAGTTCATAGTGTAAGCACTGACCATGGAGCTCAAAATTGGAACTCTTGTTATATACACTAACAATATTGGTGGGTCCCTGGTGATGCTCTTTAGTTGCCAACTATGGGGAACTGCTCATGTTGCATTAACCTTCTCTGTTTAGGACAAGGCCATGTATATATAATTTACAAACTCCTATTATGATTGTATTTTTAGCTTGAAGAAGCATGTGTAAGCTGTAATGCAAGTTGAGTGTTGACAGCTAAATCTTAGGGTACCAATTATGTTGATTCACGTTCATTTTTCTTCAAGTAAACCTAATAAGGAAAATAGACTAGGTTAATATTTCTTGCAAGAGAGCTAAAATTTTCAATCATGAGGAAAACCGACCATTAGGTTTGTGCCATGCAACAGGTGCAGTCGAATAAACCCTAAAAAAAAGAGAGTACATAGTATCTGATCTAGCAAGGTTCCTCTGTAACCATGAAGAATGAAGAATTAAGTTAATATGAATGTATTAACTACAAACATGCTCCAAGCAACTGTGTTTCTGGTCTTGTGTTCTTTGATATGAATAAATTAATTACAAACATTTTCCAAGGAACTGTGTGTGTGTTATGTTCTTTGAATTTTGCATCAGATGATGCATGGAACACTGCTTTGGAAAGACAGAATAAGCTGAGATGGTGAAAACCCAGTCGTTTCTCAAATGGATGTAGAGTACATATAATCTTCATGGGTCATCTTACTTTCTAATGTTTCCATTCTGATTCTAAGTCACCTTGCTAATTCTAGATCAATGTTGATGTACTTATTTCCGGTTATTGTTTATGCAGCTAAGTGGAAAGCGTGTTGGAATAGTTGGACTTGGACGTATTGGTTTAGCTATTGCTAAGAGGGCAGAAGCTTTTGGCTGCAGCATTGCCTACTACTCAAGGTCTAAAAAGCCTGATGTATCTTTCATGTATCATTCAAATATTATAGAACTTGCAGATAGCAGTGACATTCTTGTTGTGGCATGCTCTTTAACAAAAGAAACTCGCCACATCATCAATAAGTCTGTTCTTGATGCATTGGGAACGAAAGGCACACTCGTGAATATAGGCCGGGGCTCTCTTGTAGATGAGAAGGAATTGGTGAAGGCTCTAGTGGAAGGTCGGATTCAAGGTGCTGGTCTAGATGTCTTTGAGAATGAACCTCATGTTCCAGAAGAATTATATAGCTTAGAAAATGTGGTTTTGGTGCCGCATGTGGGGACTGCAACCTGGGAAATGAGGATAGCAATGGCAGATCTTGTTGTTGGGAATCTGGAGGCACACTTCTTGAAAAAATCTTTGCTCACCCCTGTACCCCTATCAGAATTTTCTTAATCACTGTTCTCGTAATTTATCTCTTGTAAGAATTCTTTAATTTATGATATACTGATTCATTGTTCTTGGCATATGCTTTGATGCTCATTTATGTGTCGACTAAAATCTCGGACACTTTTGATGGTCTTGTGTAGTTTATTACATCAATAGTATATAGAATAGAAACTAAACCGTGCGTGGCTTTTGTGCTGAAGGGGATAATATAATTGGATTAGTTGTTGGAAGACCACAAATAGGGGAGAGGGGTCTATAATGGAGCAGGGTTCAACAGTGGGGATAGAAGTAGTCCTCAATGGGCCCCATAGTGGAGCATTTTAATATCCAATTGCAAAACATTTTTTATCCATAAAGTACGCAGAGTGACAAATCATGTGATGCCACATCAGCGCACCAATAAAATATGACTTGGTGCACCACTATCGGTCTCACTTATTTTTTGGGCCTTTTTGGATACCTCAACAAAAAGCATGTTGATGTGGCATCATATTTGATGATGTGGCCCTAAAACGAAATATAGAAGCACATGAGTTGCCAAATAAACTATTGTACAGAATTGGGAGTGATTTGAAATTTCTAAGTAGGATTTTGAGAAAAGCAAAGTTAGGGTGCTCCACTATAGACCCCTCTCCCCTATATGCTTAATAGTTTTTATTTCATTTTGCATTCTAGTATTTTAATTTACTAACTATAATTTTGACATTTGTCTTATTTGGATATTTTTTAAAATTCTTCTATATAAAGTTATCTGTTTATTCTACTCTCAATCTTTTTTATCATCTAGAATGTCAACATATCATGCTTCCATCCTCCAAACAAAATCCCATGCTCTCATATCCCTTGAAATCAAAACTCAATTTTCTCACCCCCCTTCTCTCTCCTTCACTTCCAAGAACCTTTTAACTTTGCCTTAAATAATGGAAAGGGGTCATGTGAGTTCTAATTGGAAAATGAAGGAGGCACTTAGGTCACACATTTGACCATCTGGCATGCATGGAAGAGCACTTATTTCTATAGGTTAAGAACAATCTTTTACAATAGGCTTTTTATTGATAAACCACCACTGCTTTATAATTGTGTGTCAAACACCATTTTGTTTAAAAATGGTCATTTCAAGTGTAAGTACAACTACAAGTGAATTTATAGATATGTGGTGGGACAAGATGTAATGCCCATCCCATACAACTCTAGATAATTTATTTTAGATATTTTATTTTATTATGTGGTGGGACAAGATGTAATGCCCATCCCATACAACTCTAGATAATTTATTTTAGATATTTTATTTTATTATTACTAACAAGTGAACTAGACATGTTGATAGTTTTGTGATCACAATAAACTCTAAATTAAATTCTTAATAATATAGAAAATAATACAAAATGTATTCATAATAATAAAGAGTTTCAATCTCAAACAAAATATCGATCTATATATCATCAAATATTTTTCAATATATTATTCCTCTCTAAATATTCACATCCATTACAATTAATTCAAATTTCTCCTCCACTCAACAAAGATAATAAATCTAAAATAAAACAAATAAAAAGTAACATTTTTTCCAAACCCATAATAAATTAAATACATATCTTGTGAACATAAATGCAAAGCCAATAATATTCACAATAATATAAAAATCATATAAGAATTAGGCCTGCGTGTAACCTGCAAAACCAGTAACATTCAGCTTACGTAAGCTGAGATTCTCTTGCAATCAATTCTCTCGTGTCTTATAAGCCAATCATAAAACACGGCAATAGCAGAAGAAAACGTTCAATTACAGGGGCAGGAAGAATGGGTGAGCAACAAGTGGAGCAGGCGGGTGTTTTAATCACATATCTTTCGAATCCCTACTTGATCGAATCCCTGGACCGCAAATTCACGACATATAAGCTGTATGAAGCTCATGATCGAGAAGCGTTTTTGGCGGAGCACTCTCAATCTATAAGAGGCGTGGTATGCGGCAGAAAGGACGGGATTAATGCAGATTTGATCGAAGCTCTTCCTTGTTTGGAGATTGTGGCCACCACCAGCGTTGGATTGGATAAGGTCGATTTGGCCATGTGCAGGAAGCGCAACATTGCGGTGGTTTTCACTCCCGATGTATTGTCTGATGAAGTGGCGGATTTGGCCATCGCTCTTATGCTCGATGCCCTTCGCCACATTTCTGCTTCTGATCGCTATGTTCGCCAGGGCCTGTGGCAGAGTAAGGGAGACTACAAGTTAACTTGCAAGGTATATTTTTAATCTCACTTATTCTTCATGTTCTGTATAAATCTATAGGTATCACATCGACAAATTTGTTATGCTTAGGAAAACCTATTTGTTATTATATCGCACCCACTCAAACTGCAGAGTTTAAGGTCAAACAGAGAATCGATAAACTCAGCCTAAAATCAGCAGGCATAAGATGTCTATATCTGGGCATTTTTTCATAAGAATAACTGGAATGAGGGAAATTGCACACCCTGCATTGCAGACCCCTCTGTATTGTCATATCTCTATCAATAAAAATATAAAGTAAAACGATTCCCGATGGGATTCGAACCGTGAAACACAGTGAACCCTCAACTAGGGTAAATCTAAAACAACGTTTTTCCACCACCAAAGGATCGGTTTTATATATTTTCAATCCTCCATAAGCTTCGATTGGACATGCCCATTCCGTCGACAGATAAACTAATTTTACTACTCGTAGAAGAGATCTAGAGTTTTGGAAATTGTTAGGGTTTAAAAACAAAACTTGGAGAGAATCTCTGTTGTTGAATATAAAGCTGAGTTTAATGCAGAGAAAGAAAGAAATTATATTAAAGCCACAGATAACCAAAGCAGGTCAGTGGAACCCAAAAGTCGAGCAGGCAATAAAAGTCGAGTTATTCAATTACGCAGGATTTACTCGTTCAGCAGTAACACTGCTCTGTTTTTCTGTGGTGCGAATCATTTCTGAGTAAGATTCATGCTACCATAAAATCACGAGTATTCTGAGTCTGAGGATTCTGCCCAAGCTTGACATAAACTATGTTTGCTTATTAAAAAAGGATGGAACAATCCATTTATGATTGTTAACTACTTTATGTGTATAGTGCTCGTTAGTTCTTCCTTGTTATTTACCATTGGATAGTTTTATAATGATTGTGTAATGCTTTTATTTCAATGTACTAAATGATAACTTGTCTAGCTTATAGAATTGACCAATTACCCAATATCAACAGCAATATGGTTCGAAAGAAACTACCAGAATATGTCACCTGCCAATGCATTGGAAGACAGCACAAGGGTGACAAATCTAGGTTACAAAATGATTGATATTCTACCTTGTACTCTCTAATTCATAGTGTAAGCACTGACTATGGAGCTCAAAATTGGTGGATTCTTAGTGGTGCTCTTTAGTTGCCAACTATGGGAAATTGCTCATGTTGTGTTAACCTTCCCTGTTTAGGACAAGGCCATGTATATATAATTTACAAACTCCTATTATGATTGCATTTTTAGCTTGAAGAAGCATGTGCAAGCTGTAATGCAAGTTGATTGTTGACAGCTAAAGATTAGATTACCAATTATGTTGATTCACGTTCATTTTTCTTCAAGTAAACCTAATTGGGAAAATAGACTAGGATAATATTTCTTGCAAGAGAGCTCAATTTTCAATCATGAGGAAAATCGACCATTAGGATAGTGCCATGCAACAGGTGCAGTCGAATATCCCCTTAAAAAAAGCAGAGTACGTAGTATCTGATCTAGCAAGGTTCCTCTGTAACCATGAAGAATGAAGATTTAAGTTAATATGAATGTATTAATTACAAACATGCTCCAAGCAACTGTGATTCTGGTCTTGTGTTTTTTGATATGAATAAATTAATTACAAAAAAATTTCGAAGGAACTGTGTCTGTGTTATGTTCTTTGAATTTTGCATCACATGATGCAAGGAACAATGTTTTGGAAAGACAGAATAAGCTGAAGTGGTGTAAAGCCAGTCATTTCTCAAATGGATGTAAAAGCACACATAATTTTCTTGGATCATTTGACATTCTAATGTTTTCATTTGGATCCTAGCTCACCTTGCTAATTCTAGATCAATGTTGAT
Organism: Sequoia sempervirens; assembly: GCA_007258455.2. Classification (NCBI taxonomy): domain Eukaryota; kingdom Viridiplantae; phylum Streptophyta; class Pinopsida; order Cupressales; family Cupressaceae; genus Sequoia; species Sequoia sempervirens. The sequence continues at coordinate 14,598 of VDFB02276978.1, forward strand.
GTACTTATTTCCGGTTATTGTTTATGCAGCTAAGTGGAAAGCGTGTTGGAATAGTTGGACTTGGACGTATTGGTTCAGCTATAGCTAAGAGGGCAGAAGGTTTTGGCTGCAACATTGCATACAACTCAAGGTCTAAAAAACCTGATGTAGCGTTCATGTATTATGCAAATGTTATAGACCTTGCAGCAAACAGTGACATTCTTGTTTTGGCATGCTCTTTAACAAAAGATAATCGCCACATCATCAATAAGTCTGTTCTTGATGCATTGGGAACGAAAGGGACACTTGTGAATATAGGCCGGGGCTCCCTTGTAGATGAGAAGGAAATGGTGAAGGCTCTAGTGGAAGGTCGGATTCAAGGTGCTGGTCTAGATGTTTTTGAGAATGAACCTCATGTTCCACAAGAACTATATAGCCTAGAAAATGTGGTTTTGGTGCCCCATGTAGGAAGTGCAACCTGGGAAACGAGGAAGGCAATGGCAGATCTTATTGTTGGGAATCTGGAGGCACACTTTTTGAAAAAACCTTTGCTCTCTCCTGTACCCCTATCAGAATTTTCTTAATCATTGTTCTCGTAATTTATCACTTTAAGAATTATTAATTTATGATATGCTGATTCATTGTTCTTGGCATATGCTTTGATGCTCATTCGTGTGTCGACTAAAATCTCGGACAAATTTGATGGTTTTGTCTAATTTAGTACATCACTAGTACATAGAAAAGAAAAGAAATTGTGCATGGCTTCCATGTTGAAGGTGATTATATAATTGGATTAGTCGTTGACATGAGAAATACATGTTTAATAGTATTCCACTCATTTTAGTATTTTAATTTTTTGAGTGTAATTTTATTTTTTTATTATTTAGAAATTCATTTTATCTCGTATTGATGTTCCACATCAGGTTATCTGTATATTTTTATTGTCTTTCTGTCATCTAGGATGGCAACATATTGTGCTTCCGTCCTTCAAATAGGATCTAGGCATGTGCAAAAAGATGAGGGACCAAAAAGTGGACCACCCCAACTTTTGGCCCCCACGCAAGCATAACGTGAGCGCATTATAACGCGCTCGCATTATTTTTTATTAAAAAAAAATAGAAACATCTTTCATTATGTCATTTTCTTCTTAACCCACAACCTAAACACCCTTTCAAGCGCATTCGTGTTGTTGCAGACCTACTTTTGTATCCAAAGTTTTGCCAAATCATCACCAAAATGCCATGAAGACACCTAGGAGGTCAAAGAAGTAAGTATTTTTAATTTGTTAGTCTCAAATTTGGATTAAATAGGTAGATTGAATTAGTTTTTAAATTGAAATTTATTTAATTTTTAGGAGTTGATAATTCACTCCCAAATGTTCAAAAGCCCAATTTATCTCTTCCTGAAAACCCTCCTAAAGAATAGTCACAACAAACACCTCTTACAATTCCTCGTTATCCTCTAAGAACACAACAAAACATATTAGGGAAAATTGAAAACAATAGAAAAGAACTTGAGGAGTTGATTGCAAGGTTGAAAGATCTTGTGGGAATAAACTCCCATAAGATCATGCTTGCTCAATCACTGCAATCCATTGTCTCATGTAGAATTAGTTAGTGGGCAAATAAATATTTGGTTTGACAAAAAGGGATAGCAAAAACAATTTTATGTAAACAAATTATCATATGAACAAGTTAAAGAAAACAAAAATGAAATTTGACTTGTGCGTGTTCTTCATTGATCTGTGAATCAATCAAACCTAATACGGTGCATGCAAGAGGTTCCCTATCCATTGGTGCACCACCAAGGGATAAAGAATAATTTTTGGGATAGGTGGTGGATGGTTTTTAACCATCCTCCATGCAATAACTATGAGGTACCACAATATTTTTTTAGGAAACTCTATCGTGATTTTTTCCTCAATCAGATCTCAAATTACTTTGACATGTGAAAGTTCTAGGGTAGAGGTGGGGGCTTCACACAAGACAAAGTGGGCGCACAACTTGACCCATACTAGGAATCGAGATGACTAGCTAGACCAAAGTATGAGCATATGACTATCCCTTCCATTTTAAAGAAAGGTGTTGAGGTGAAGACCTTAGAGTCGATAAGCTCACTCACTTGGACCTTTATACAACATACTAGAACTCTAGTACAAGGTGATTCAAGCAAGTCTTCCAGACATCGAGTTCCACCTCACATATGTTGGTCTTGTGGGTCTCTATGTGCTTATGATCCTGAGGATAGTCTGGATGCATATGCCTAGGATACATCTACAATGGATTAGATGGTTGTGACAAAAAGCTCTCTTAAATGATACATTGGGCTTTGATAGTTAGGTAAATGTCAACAAGTTCAATTAATTCAATTTATTAAATTTTATTTTGAAATATAAAATTAACTAAATTAATAGAATTATTATAATGAAATTCCAGGGTGACAATGTTCACCCTACTTATAGTGGTCCTCCACCCCCCCTATTACATGACGATGTCCAGTGCATAGATGTGGGTGATCCCACAATAGTGGTTTACAATTTTTGGCCAAACTGGACATTGAAATTATTATTTTTAACTAAATCTTCACATTTGGGCACCTATAGCAACTAAATTGTGAGGAATTTGAAGATGATGCAAACTAGAGTCTAATTGTCACATTTTGTCTATAGATTCTAAAAATATTTTTTTCAAAATTTTTGGAGTCAGATTGCACTTCTTTTTCCATCTCCCATGAAAACTAGTTTTTTTCATAAAACAACATTTTTAAAAAATGGCGCACACCGTATAACGCATAACTTTTTTCCATGAAGGATAAAATTCTAATTCTTTCGAATTTAGATTTGTGACTCCGATATCTAGTGCTTCCACTTTGTTAGATAGTTTTTTATTGAATATTTTTTCTTTAATCAAGTTTTGAAGTCAAACCAATTACAATTCAGGCATAGCACGACTGTATAACGTGTAACTTCTTTTGTATATATCGAAATTCAATTTATTTTTTGTTGGATCAAGGACTTCAATATCTGGTGCACTCATATTTTTCAAAAAAAAATTGATAGTCTGCTATTTTTCCACGTGCAAAACAAAGACCTTGATTTTCGATGAAAAACCTATGTTTAATAAAACTAAAAAAACAAATACATAATAAAACCAAAATATATTAAAATTATATTCGTTGGATAGCTCGTTCCGAAGACTACCTGATTCCAATTGGATTTGTAAAGATTCCTCCATTTTCAACCTCAATCTAAGCTTCGAAGTGAAAAAATTTAGGTTTTTTTGTGAACAAGGTCAAAAATCAGGGAAAAGGGGGGTTCTAGCGAACCAGGGTTCATTCGAACCCCTTTCAATATGCATTTTTCTTTTTCTTTTGGGCAAGAAATGTGGGCCAAGTAATTGATGGGTTCGCTCGAACTTTAGTTCGGTCGAACACCTTTTTGGTTCGGTCGAACTCGCAGGCTTATTTGAACCCCTAAAACCAATTCTTTTGCCATGGGGTAATTTTTTCTCATTTTTCCTTCCTCCATCAAATTGTAAACCACTATTGTGACTTCACCCATATATAAGTAGTAAAGAATTATAAATATTACATGTGAATAGTTGAACTTTATATGAATGGTATTCTTATAACTCACTTTGGATGTTGAATAGATAAATATATAATTTTTAATTTTAATATATATATATTTTTAAATAATGTTAGGTAGTTATGGTAATTGAATAATGTTGTTTTTGTTTTTAGATGATGCAAACAGATAATCCTCCCGATATTCATAAGACAATGGAGCATGGTGTTGTTGCAGTAGTAGCAAGTTCAATGTCTTTGATAGAGGTATGAGGCAAATTAGTAAATTTCACATTATATTTGTTGTTTTATATGTCTACTATTGAAAATTGAATGCTATTCATTTAAAGTTTAATTTTTATCTTGATGGTTGTCATAGGGCTTTACAACTCCAAATCGTGAGCATGCACTTGTTGCAGATGAATGTAGTGATTATTTGTATGCAGATAATGATTTTTTGTTATATGTCATTCTATAATTCAATTTCTATATATTAATATATATATTTTTTATTGTATTAGATAGAGGTCCAAGTAATTTTAAACAGGAGGTTGAGTGAACAAGTTCGAAAGAGACCACCATCATATGCATCTCCATCCTCTTGACAATCAAAAGGTAGCTTGCGATCTCTTTCCTTTCTCACAACATTTTTATAACATAATAAGCTAAATAAACCCATAAACCCTTCTTTACAACATTTTTTAACACCTCATCATAGAAACACTTCAATTGGAGCACTAACATGAATATAGTTGCATTTACATTCACATCCTAGGATATTTATGTGCTTGCTTATTATTTTCCAACCTTTTTCAAGGTCATAGAACTGATTAGTTTATGGGATTGATCTAGGATAACTTGAGCCCATTAATCCAACACTCTCAACGGTATTTGTAAATATTGCTAGTCCTTAATGATTAGGAAGGAATAGAGAATATATCAAATTGATGAGTAGAAGTGAAAATTTTATTAGATCACATTGCAAGCCACATGACAAATCCATCCCTATCACAGTAATCCATAATTATAGAATTGGCCCATAAAAGAGTATAATCAAGTATAGAATTCCAAGTGGCTCACAAAGCAAGGATACTTGAGGAGAGGACCTAGTAGTTGTGCACCCTAACTTTGCACCCCTTAGGCCCCTAAATGGTAAGTCAAGTTTTTGTAATTTTTTTAGCATGTGTCTATATTTTGATGGGATTAAGTTGTCTCAACCTTTAATTCCTAGCATTAACTAATTGATTATTAGGTGCTTATTAATTTATCCTAATTTATTAAGCTTCCTAGAAGTTTTCGTTCATTTCATGTGTCCTGTAATTGAGATGGCATCCTACAAGACAGGTGATGACATATGGCAAGATCCCTATTTTTTAGGAATTTGGTGCCCACTTTAGGAGGCCCTATTTATAGGAGGATGATGTCACATGTTTCCATATTCGAGAAAAATTGTTTTGGAAAGTTCCTATATTGACTTGGGAGACTCAGTTAGCTATTACTATATCAAAATTGATGAGGAATAAGATAATTTTTTGGCTTTATCTATTTTAGGTGCCCAAGATATGGATATATGGAGTAGATATGGATAAGATGTTTTTCTTAGATATAGGTGCCCAATATGAGGATAAGGTTGTTTTGTCTTAGCAGGTTGATTTTAAAGCTCATGTTTTTTGAGCTTTTACAGAT
>VDFB02276979.1:0-16603 GCA_007258455.2 Sequoia sempervirens
TCTCTTTCTCCCTCCCCCATCTCTCTCTCTCTATCCCTCCCACCCTACCCATATAAGTCCCTCTGACTCCAACCCCTTCTCTCCCACTCCCTCTCTCTTAGTCTCTCCCTTCCACCCCCCTCTCCCTCTCTCAAAGCTCTCTATCACTATCTCTCTACCTCTCTCTCTCTCGGGTCTCTCCCTCTCTCCCTCCCACCCTACCTAGACATCTCTCTCTCTCTCTCTCTTAAAATTCTCCCTCCCTCTAAAGAAATACATAAATAAAACATACTTACATACATACAAGCATAATACATATGTACATACAATCCTACATACATACAAGCATACATGTACATATGTAGATACAATCTTACATACATATAGGTATACATACATACATACATGACATACAAGCATACATGTACATACAAACATACAAATATAGAAACATACATTCAATAGATTAGTATTTAACATAAACCAAGACATAATGTGAGTTTGTTATAATGCGCTCACATTATGTCTTGCTAGACATGTCCAAAAACCATGTCAAAACTAAGATATAACGAAAGCACGTTATAACGCACTCACATTATATCTTGCTTTGGGAATCCCCAAGCCTTGGGCTTGGAATTTTCCTTGGAATACCAACCCAAAGGCTTAGAAGGCCTTCCCAACAACTAGAGACATTTTTTTTCAAATTCTATAATATATCACATAATCAGGTTCGTGCTCACCATCAGGATTGCACGTATTTCAATGTCAAACAAATCAAACACTTGGGTAATGTTAGGCTCTCTCTTAGCTATCCAACGATGTAATTTTTTTCATTTTTGGCAATGTTAAGCCTTTGATCTATATTTTATTTTGTTTGTGTGTCTCTTTTTGGAAAAAAAGTAGTGTTTGGTGTTTTTTTGTTATAAATTAATTGTTCATTGAAATTTCAAATAAATTAGATTTTTAGAAACTAGACTCCATTCTACAAATATTAAAAAAAAAATCAATTAGTTTCCAAAATTTGTAAAAAATCAAATATTCATTAAAAAATTATTAGAAAAATCATGCATCAACTACATATTGTTAGCTAATTTCTCACTGAAGCGATTTTAAAAATACTAAAAAAATTTCACCATAGTACATTCACACAAAAGTTGCTATGTTATGTTTTTTTGACAAAAACAACACCAACTTTTGTGGTTCCCTCTTTCGAACCCCTTAATCTCAACCATTTTCAAAATAAATTAGTAGTTTACAAAGTAGACTCAGAGCACTACGATCCTTGTTTTGGTTGCATCTCAAAATTTTGAGTGTAACTATCCTCAATTTCACGGCCAAGGTCAGTATTTCTTAATTTCAAAAAAAAAAGTGGCCACTTAAGCCCCCTTTTTGGCCCCCCATCTATTTGCACTTACCTAGATATAATATTGAGAGTACAATGGATCACTAATTTATAAATAATTGAGATAAAATTTTAAGATCCATTCATGTTATTTCACTTAGAAGGCAAGACAATGGAGCTAAGAGAGTTATATGTGAAAAGTCCTCATAGATGGTAAGCTCTCATCAAATACATTTTTTCTTAATAAAGGAGCTAATGGATTTGTGGACCAATTGTTTTTATTATTATCCTATCGATCAAATGCTCCAACCCATCTATATATACAAGAAATTATATAGTGTCACTAAATGGTTTTTGAAAAATATTCCTAATGGATTTCCTCATAAGAGGGATTAGGATCCATTCCATACAATTGGTGCTAGGGGTCCAAGATCCAACATTAATCCTTATAGGTACCCATATATATGAAAAATTAAGGTTGAAAAAATTATTTAAGATATGCTAGAGGCAAGCATTATTAGACATAACTAGAGTGCTTATTCCTTTCCCATGGTGATGGTGAGTAAGAAGGGTCAAAATTGTCGCACGTTTGCATAATACAGGGTTCTCAACATGTACACCATCAAAGATAAGTTTTCTATTCTAGTAATTGATGAGTTATTGGATGAATTGAATGGAGCTATACTTTTTACAAGATTATATTATCACCATATTTTAATTAAGGAAGAGGATATTCCCAAGAAAAAAATTAGGACTTAAGGGACTCATTGCACAATTTTCTACTAGTTTAATTTGGTCATACTAATGTTCTATCTATATTTAAAAGTTTTATGAATTTCATCTTCAAGCATGTTTGAAAAGTTTTTAATAATGTTCTTTGATATTATATTGATTTAAAGCAAGATATGGGAAGAATATTTACACCATGTAGATCAAGCATCACAATTTCTTAAAGATCATCAACTTTATCAAAGTCTTCCAAGTCTAATTTTGGTCTTGAAGAGGTGGAGTACTTGGAACACATAGTGTCTCATGAAGGAGTAAAGGTGGATCCTAACTATTAGTGTGAATGGGGATATTTCCTAACTACATATTAGTGAGGACCTATTCACATCATTAATAAGTTTACTTAGGAGTTAGTTTCCTAGGTGGAATTCTAGAAACTAGTATTTAATGAGGCCATATCTCATTAATAGGCATATAGTTATTTAGGCATTTAATATTTCTCTCATGCATTTATAATTATGCATTAGTCACTTAATGATTGTAACCAAGGTGATTATCCAACTACCTCTATCCTTGCATATATAAGGAAGGATCTTGTACATTTATAAATCATTCTCTCCAATCAATTCAATATAGATCATCATTTGATCAAGTTCTCTTATTGCTCATGATGCATCACTTCTTTATTCATGTGGACGGTATTCTTCTTGGTTGATCCTTTGAAGTGTGCACAACTTCAAGTGGGTTATTCTTAATATTTCCAACACTAAAAATATTAAGGCTATGATAGAATGTCCTACAACTAAAACCATCAAGAAATTAAGGAGATTTCTAGGACTCACTAGATAATATAGAAGATTCATGAGGAACTATGGCTATTTAGCAACACCACTCACAACTCAATTTTAGAGGGATTATTTTCAATGGAACAAATTAGCTAATAAACCATTTGATATATTAAAGGAGGCTATGTGTACCACTCTAGTTCTAGTCACTCTACACTTCACCGAGGATTTTCTTGTGGAATGTGATGCTTCAAGTAATGATATAGGAGTAGTTCTTATGAATGAAGGTAGGATTGTAACTTTTAAGACTCAAAAATTTAGGGGTAATAATCAAATCAATCCCATTGACAAGAATGAAACTATAGCTATTCTTCATGCAATAATTCAATGATGGAGGTCATATATAATGGGTATACATTTAAAATTTAAAACTAACCAAAACAAACAGAACATCGACATGACCTGACACAATATAAATATTATATAAATATTTATATATAATATATAAATATTGTCAGGGATCAGGTAGATTAGAGAAATAAATATTAACAATTATATGTAGATTAAATAACCCAGAAATAATAATGAAGAATAAAATAAAAGAGATCAACACAAAAATTTAATGTGGTTCACCCAATATGGGCTACATCCACAGAAACTCAGCCACCCAATGATTTTATTATCAAGTGGAAAGTAGATTACAATCTCGTGAATTACACACACTGCAACTTACATCCTAGCCAGTTTTGGAAGCTTCCAAAAATAGGGTTTTACAAAGTCATTTTTCATTTGACGTGTCAATGGGGGAAAAAAATTTAGGGGTTGGGCCCTCGAACCCCTACTATCGGGGGTTTTCACCCCCTAACCCTCGCTCGAGGCCTAGCCCAACCCCAAACCTCAGCAAGGATATGTTGTGAGTGTATAGTATTTGCATGATTAGTCACCACATACCAACAATCTCCCACTTGGAGACTAATTAGGCTCCACACAAAACAATCTCCCACTTGGAGACTAATCCTGGATGACACCACTGCACTTGTAGCTCCCACTAGATTACAGATCTGGATGGTTTCTTATGTCCACCATTATCAATCATGTAGGTCAATGTAAATTGATGAGGAAATCAGTTTCTCCCGTGTAACTACCTTTGTGAACATATCTACAGGATTCTCAATGGTGTGAATTTTCTTCAGCTTCAACTGTCCATCCTCCAAAACTGATTAGATGAAGTGGTATATGAGCTATATATGCTTAGTTTTTCAATGAAAAGCTGAATTATTGGAAAGATTAATGCCACTTTGGATATCAGTGTACAAAGGGATATCTTCTTCTTTTTGTTGTCCTAATTCCTCCAAAAAATGTTGTAACCAAATCATCTCCTTGCTAGCTTCCATAGCAACAACATACTCAACTTTAGTGGTTGAAAGCGCAACAACCTTTTGTAGTCTGGAAATCCAACTAACTGTAGTACCTCCTATAGTAAAAACATATCCTATAGTACTCCTCATGCTATCAATATCACTCGCCAAATCAGAGTCAATGTATCCTCTTAGAGTAGAATTTGTTCCTTCAAAACATAGTTTCTTTGTAGTACCTCTCAAATATCAAAGAATCCATTTTACCGCATTCCAATGTTCCATTCCTAGATTTCTCATATATTTTCTCACAACTCCCACTACATGTGCAATATCTGGCCTTGTGCATACAATTGCATACATCAAGCTACCAACTGCTAATGCATATGGTATTTTAGACATTTTGTCTTCCTCCTCTTATGTCTTTGGACACAACTCCTTAGTCAACTTAAAATGACTAGGAAAAGGTGTACTAACTACTTTTGCATTTTGCATGTTAAGCCTTTTCAACATCTTCTCTACATACTCACTTTGAGACAAAAATAATTTTATGTTTGTCTTGTCTCGTGTAATCCTCATACCAAGGATTTTTTTTTCAGCACCCAAATCCTTCATAGCAAACAAATTTTCTAATTTTTGCTCAAGTTCATTAATATGTTGCATTTTAGACCCGATAACAAGCATGTCATCAACATAAAGAAATAGGATAATATAGCTACCACTACCCAATTTCTTAAAATAAACACAATAATTAGAATGGCATCTTTTGTAACCTTGTTTAGCCATAAAACTATCAAATTTCAAATACCATTGTCGAGGTGCTTGCTTTAGGCCATACAAATTCTTCTTTAACCTACACACTAATTCCTCCTTACCTTTGACCTCATATCCCTATGGTTTCTACATGTATATTTCCTCTTCCAAATCCCCATGGAGAAATGTTGTTTTCACATCTAGCTATTCAAGATGCAAGTCTTCCCCAACCACAAGACTTAGAATAGTTCTAATAGAAGTCATCTTTACAATCAGAGAAAATATTTCATGAAAATCTATACCTTTTTCTATGCAAAACCTTTTACATGAGTCTGGCCTTATATCTTTTCTTGCCTCCATCTTCTTCCCTCAACTTGTAAACCCATTTATTTGGCAGTGCTCTTTTACCTGCAAGAAATTGGACTAAGTCCCAAGTCTAATTCTACAACAAGGAATCCATTTCCTCTTTCATGCCTAGCTCCCATTGCTTTTTGGTATCTACCTACATTATTTCTTCATATCCTTTAGATTTACTAGAATTAGTTAATAATATATAATATAACGATGGAGAAAATCATTTTGGAGTTCTAGTTATCCTTGTAAAGCATCTAACACTTGTAGGAGTCTATGGGATAGCTTGTTGTTGTTGAGCATTAGGTACCACTGACATTTTTTTTTCTAGAATCTCATCCAACACCACATATTCATTTTTGGCATCTTCATGCTTCTTTTCCTGCAGTTGATCCTTATACATGACCTTCTCATTGAATTTAACATCTTTGCTCCTAATTATTTTATGATTTTCATAACCCATAACCGATAACCAAATTCATCTACTCCATATCCAATGAAGGTACATTTTTTAGACTTAGCCTCAAGCTTGGTTTTATTTTCTATATCAACATGGACAAAAGCTTCACAACCAAAAGTTTTCATAAATGAGTAGTTTGCCTTTTTACCCATCCATGCCTCCTCTAAAATGCCACCATCCAAAGGATTTGAAAGTCCCCTATTTATTAAATAAACAATGATATGTACAACATCTACCCAACAGTGTAAGGGTAGTCCAACATGCAATCTCATGCTCCTTGCATGCTACATAATGGTCCTATTCATCCTCTCAGACAAGCCATTTTCTTGTGGGGTTCTAGGAACCATTTTCTACCTACATATTCCATTGTATGAACAATAATTTTCAAATTCTCTACTGCAATACTCACCTCCATTATCAGATTTGAGACACTTCAACTTTTTTCTTGTCTCATTCTCAACCAAATCTTTCCACTTTTTAAAAGTTTCAAACACTTTTGATTTTTGTTTTAGGAAATACACCCATGTTTTCCTAGTTGCATCATCAATAAAAGTAAGAGCCACCAAGAGAAGATACCTGAGCTAGTCCCCATACATTTAAATGCACAAGCTCTAATTTCTCACTTTTCTTCTCTTTCCCAACTTTGAGAAATTGAACTCTTTTCTATTTTTCATAAACACATTTTTTGCAGAACTCCAATTCAATCTACTTTAGACTTGGTAGCAACTTTCTAGAGTGAAGGATCTTCATCCCTTTCTCACTCATGTGCCCAAGTCTATGGTGCCACAATTTTTTTTATGTCCCTGCATCAAGTGCTCTAACTATCTCAGTAGCATCTATTTCTATAGCAGCTAAGGTAGAATAAGTATTACCAATACACAAATACAATGTGCCTACCTTTTCACCTTTAGCTACTACTAATGCACTTTTAGTGACCTTCCATACTTTGTCTATAAAGGTAACTATGCAGCCTTCACTACCTAGTTGTCCTACAGAGATTAAATTTCTTCTCAGATTTGGAACATGTCTTACCTCTTGTAGCAACCATTCATTTCCATTCTGCAACTTGGTTTTTATTTTTCCTTTTCTAGCAATCTGGAAGGGTTCATCATCACCCAAATATACTTATCCAAAATCACCTTGAACATAATCTACAAAATATTTCCTATGGGGTGCATGGCATGAAATGAAGCCCCTGAATCTATTACTTAGGAATCATTAACATTATCTAAACATAGAATTAAAGCATCCTGCAATTTATTATTTACAACATTAGCTTCCTTATTTTCATCATGTCGTCCATCTCCTTGTTTCCCTTTTTGAGAACAACAATCCTTCTTTAAATGTCCTAGATTTCCACAGTGCCAACAATCCATTTTTCCTCTAGATTTAGATATGCCTTTCTTTGACTTCCCTTGTGACTTTCCACGATTTTTTGGCATTTTTCCTCTCTCCTTTGTTCTTCCCCTATTCTCTACAGTCAAAGCATTACCCAATGTTGAAGTCTCACCTATACTTTTTCGTCGCATTTCCTTGCTAAGGATAACACCAACAACATCATCAAATTTCAATGTATTTGAACCAACGATAGAGTTACTTACATCCATTACCAAGCTATTCTAGATTTTTGGCAAAGAACATAAAACCAAGAGAGTCCTCACCTCTTCATCAAAATTCACTTTTATAGAAGTTAATTGACTGGTAATCGTATTAAACTCATTTAAATGATCTATCACAGATCCACCTTCAATCATTTTTAGATTAAACAAATGCTTCATGAGAAATACCTTATTTGAGGCCGAGGGTTTTTCATATAATTTAGTTAAATGTTCCATTAAATCCACTGTTATCTTTGCTTCTATTATATTGAATGCCATAGATGGTGCCAGACACAACCGAATGGTTTCCAGTGCCTTTCTATCCAAAATATCCCATTCTTCATCAGACATAGCATCTTCTTTCTTTGTTTTTCCTTGCAATGGCTGCCATAGATACTTTTGATACAAATAATCTTCCATCTACATCTTCCATAATTGATAATTCTAGCCATTTAACTTCTCAACCTTGAATTTTCCTTCTTCCATTACTCCCACTCAAATCTAGAGGTTTCCTGCTGATCAACCGAAATGCACATGGCTCTGATACCATTTGTTAGGGATCAAGTATATTGGAGCAAAGAATATTAACAATTATATGTAGACTAAATAACCCATAAATAACAATGAAGAATAACACAAAAGATATCAACACAAAAATTTAATGTGGTTCACCCAATATGGGCTACATCCACAAAAACCTAGCCACCCAATGATTTTATTATCCAATGCAAAGCAGATTACAATCTCGTGAATTACAAACACCGCACTTACATCCTAGCTGCTTATAACAAGCTTTTTAAAGCTTCCAGAATTAGGGTTTTACAAAGTCATTTTTCATTTGACATGTCAATGGGAAAAATAAATTTCGGGGGCTATGCCCCTGAGCCCCAATGAGGATACATTATGAGTGTATAGTATTTGCATGATTAGTCGCCACATACCAACAAATCTACCATTATCAAATTGTTGAGAAACAATCTTAAATTTTCTTATCAAATAATGATATGTATTGATGAAGAACTCCCTACTTTATAGATATCATAAATAGTTGTAGTGCTAATATTAGAGAGGCTCTTTCTTACATTAACAAAAATACTCCAAGGCTTTAACTATCCAAACCAATATGTTAGTAATAGCTGTTAAGTATTGCATTAGTTCTAATATTTGATTGACTACTCATAACTAATTTAGGCCCTACAACTACAAAATTATGTAGCCACTACAAATGTAAGCCAATGCATTTGAGTGAAGTCTACAATAGACCATTACTATATGGAATTATCAATTATGATTCTTATAGCTAAAACAATTGTAATCACATAGAAGACTTCACGACATAGTTTGTTCCAAGAATTTTCTTGAAGAGTAAAATAATTTGGATTTGAGAAACTATGGTGAAAGCAATCTATAGAAGAAAGAATGATGAACACAACAAAACAAAATTTGTGAGTGTTTTTTTAGAAATGGAATTAGATCAAAAGATGAGAATGTAAAAACCCAACCCTAAGAGCATTTTTTTTTTGAATACCATATAATTCAAATATAAGCATCCAAACATTAACAATCATTAGTAGAAAATCTAAATAAGATTACACATTTAAGATGTTTGGAAACCAATTATCAAAGGAAGAAACCTGATTTCAATTACCTGGCATATACAGATGTCGAAATGCATAATTTCCTTGGCTTTAGCTTCCTTGTGGGGTGCAACACACCCAACCATATGAACCACAGCCCATTCCACCCCAACCAAGTGGACCCAACAAGCTATTTTTGGACAAACTTGTGAATGTTTTGGTCGAGGCATGAAGGGTGACTAACAAGGTTGAGCTCAGCTATGAAGAGGCTTCAATGCATGCCATACTACACCGTGGGTCCAACCTTCTCACAACGGTATCGGTTCAAAGGTGAGGGAAAGATAGGTAGGTAAATATGAGGAAGACTCACCACTATCCCATCTAGAGCATCCCATAGAAAGGAATGATGGTGCATTGTGCACTACACTGGGGGTCCCATTCATCCCTTGGTCTTTTGCACTAAGTGGAGTGGTGGTATGGGTCAAGTTCATTGGTCAATTGGGTAGAGAATCCAGTGCATCCCATACTACACTATGGGTCCACCCTCCGTCCCAAGGGTCATAGAGAATTCCCAAGTAGCAAACCTACCAAACCTGATGGATTTTGACCTCAATCGCCTATAGGCCACTAGCGACTAGTCTGTCCACCTAGAAAGAAGTAGCCTCTAAAAATTACCACCTTGTGACCTTGGTGATAATGTCAACTATCTTCTTCACATTCCCGGGTAGCATTGGCATCAGTCACTTCTGTGCTCTCAGTGACTGCCAGTGAACCCCCTCGATACAATGGATACCATGAATTATTGTTACCTCCACAATGGATCCCTACCTGTGTAACCATTCCTATATCATTTATATCTTGAGTAACCCATAGCAACCTTCACCTTCGTGAACCAAGTGAGTGTTGGCTAGTCCCTAGTAGTAGACTAGACATCGTTCATTGGCATGGTCCAATGATTTCCTATCACTGCTCGAAATCCCAAAGGTTCTCACTTGGGTCTTCTCTGGCTTGGTACTATGGGTGTTCTAAAAGCTTTCATTGATTCTCTATGGAAATCTGGTAGGAATTAATGAGTAGATTAAGTGGCTAGTTATGGGTAGACACCTATAGGCCTGCAACATATATCCATAGATCCTTTTAATGGAGTGAGACATATTAATTTTAAGCATTCAAGGATGTGTATAATTAATTATAAGTCTGATCTCTCAAGCTAAATCCTTTTTTTCTTCTCCCCTTTTTATTTCTAACAGTTATCTTTGGGGCAGCAACGTTTCCCAAGAATGTTAAATGTCACCATGCCAAACTTTTGACTATGGTAGATCTATACATATATGTTTTAGCCATAGGCTCAAGAACTGTTTGAAGGATTATCCCTCCCTTGTTTTAACAACTTAAATGATTGAGACTTAACATATATTATGTGCATGCCTACACCCCGGGCCCATAAGTAGTTCCAATAAAAATGAACGGCAAGGTAATTCATACAATAAAGTTCCAAAATAAAGGCATTTTGTTGTTTTTATCTATTTTAACAAGTCTAACGCTGCTGGGTGATGATGGTGGATAATGGTAAGTGAGTTTTGTTGCTGATAGTAGAGTTATATGGCCTAGAAGTTAGCAAAGAAGGTGTTATTTAATTACATTAAATTTCCTCAAATAAGCATACAACCCCAATGGCTTGAATATCTTATAATGGAGTTTTTTTTTAACTTTTAACAGAGAGTTAACTACCTATGGGGGTTGTATAATGAGAGCTTCATTTATGTTGGTGAGACTTCTTCTAGAAGGTGCAAATGAAATCTTTGTGTTCCTTATTTTGCAAATTCTTTTATTTATTTATTTTCCTATCTCTCTTTCTCAGCCCCCCTGGATAGAGGAATCTTTTCTTAGATCTCATTCAATGCTTAGCTAAGGTATAAGTTACATCATAAATTCTAGTTTTTCTTGGCATTATGTTGATTGCTTAAAAAAGCTCCCTAACATTCTTTAAGAAGAACCCAGATTTAAATTCTTCAACCTAATATCACCACACTTTCTAACCCTAGACCCATCCTATCCAATGAAAGATTTGTATATAAACATATTGAAGGTATCACCAAGTTTAATAGTTTAGGAAGGAACCTGGCTATGGTACTGCAACTTCTGAAGATTCAAACTGAAGTTTTTCCTTGCTCTCGCGTCCCTCCAGGTCTCCTTTTCTCCTTCTAGCACCAGCCACACTAGTGAGTATGCCTTCCTTCACTCCTATCTTCATGCACAATTTCATTTGTGTCTCCTATAGGAAAGGGCTTATGTGGATTTAGAGAAGACTCTACCTTGAGTTTTTGCACATTCTTTTTGACCCCTGGAGCCTTCACAAGCATGGCTTCCATACTGCTTTAATGGCACAACTCTCTCCTCAAACTAGTGCCCCTCTTCTCATAAATGAGGGTTGTCTCTGGCGTAGAAAAAATGCCCTTCTATCTGGGCTCACTCCTTTTATTTTTTTTCTCTTGGTTTCTTTTATTATGCTTAGCCTATCCCTTTTAACTCTTTTCTTTTCTTTTTCTCTTATTTTAATTCATACTTTCTTTTAATTCTCTTATTTATATGTGTATTATTTATTTTTATTTTTTGTATTTTTATTTTCAAATGTTAAGGTTTGGGGTTTAAATTGGCAAGCATAATTTATTATTATATTCTTTTAATTTTCCTTAATACACCTAATGGCTAAATTTGAAAATGTTTTCAAGGGAATAAAAGGATTATTCAACCTATTGATGAAGAAAAGAAACATATACAAATCAAGCCTTACTATTGGTGGTAGATGGACTCTTAAGGGTGGAGTATTGAACTCGACTTCACACTAATCAAGCTAAGTTACTAAGTTTAAGGTTCTTTCTTATAATAGGTTGCTAGGTCCACATTTTGTTGCACCTCGACCACCTGCAAAACTCATCCACATTGTCACAAAATCATTGGTACTTGGTTAGTCTGATAAACAAATAGATATATCCATGCCCAAAATCAAATAACATCATTAAATTGATAAATATCAATTATTTAATAATTGTTCCAAATGACCATTTAAAGTGTTTAAGCCTACTATATTAGTATTTAAGTTCTTAAGGTCATCCAAAATAAGGGGGTACAAACATAGTTATAAGTTCAAAGTTTTTCCTTCATCCAAATTACATTAGGATGGCAGTTGATTAACACAAAATAAAATATAGTGTTTATGGGGGATGTGACATTGTTTTATGGATCATTCTAAAAATATATTTTTTATTATTATTTTAGGATTTATATAATACAAACACTTATTTATGAAGTTTTAATGATGCATCTATTTTCAAAATAATCAATATAGAAAAAAAATAACTTGTAATATTAGTTCTTATCTATCTTTCCACTAATTGGTTTTTAAAAATAATTAACATATCAAAAAGGGGCGACACATTGAACTTCATGTTATATTTTAGTGATAAAAATAGGAACACTTTTTGTGTGTGCTCAAATTTGGGCCTTGTAATTTTAACCATATTTTAAATGCATTAGTAGGTTAGGAAGTAGATTTGGAGTAGAAAAATACTGCATGTTGAATTGCTTGGATGGCACAAAGAAGATTTTGCATAGAGTCACATGGGCTAGGGTTTCCATGCCCTAGACACAACTTCTTGCTTTCCTTACATTGGTTTTTGCAAGTGGGTGGGTCTTGTTGGGGTTTATGTGGAGTGTAGGATGTTTGGGGATGTTTTCTTTGTATTTTGGGGGTTTTGTGGGAATTTTCTTTATCTTTTTGGGGGGCTTTTGTGGATAGGAAACTACATTTAAATCCTACGTGGATTTCTTATCCCAGGTGTATCCCCTATTTTTAGCATATAGCCTTGGTTGGAGGTTGTAACCTCAATCTTAATATTGCTTTCTAGGAGGTTTTAGTGAGAAATTATCCTTCCTCGTCCATGCATGTGCATGAAAGTGCTATCAATCTCTTGAGAAAATATTTGAGTGGGGAGGGCCATGCAAAGAATGGTGGTTCTCAAACTTTGAAAGTAAATGGGTGATGGGACTGGATTCTGTAGTGGAGGATATCAATTACTTGATGAATCATGATTTAATTTGAAAATTTATGGGGATTCATGTTTTGCTTCCGTTTCTAGAATTGTGGGCTTATCAAACATGAAATCTTGAAGTTGAGATGGAAGTGATGTTAATAGCCAATAATTACTTTATGGTGGTTTTCAATTGCTTGGATGATCTAAATAAATCCTTTGAAGGATGACCCTAACTCTATAATCAGGTAGACTTGTTCATAAAGCCATGGCATGCTGGCTTTAATCCTGCAAAGGATCTTTTATCACATATCCCTGTTTGGTTAAGGCTTCCTTGGTTCCCTTTAGAATTTTGGAGAAATGATATTTTGCATATGATAGCTTTGTTGTTGGGCAAGCTAATTGGACCATCTCAACAAATGTTAGACAAAAAGGTAATTTCCTATGCCCGTATATACATTAAAATTAATTTAAATAATTGTTTGCTAGATTCTTTGGAAATCTTCCTTGAATCCATATCATGGATCCAACAGTTGGATCATGAAGCTCTCCCATTCTAGTATTGAATTTTCTATGACTATGCTCACTTATAGAGAAGATGTCCTAGAGTCAACCATTCCAAGCCTCCCCATAAAGATCCTCTTTGGAAATCTCCTAATATGGAAAAAGGAAAAGATCCCATCTCAATGGAGGAAATAGATTATAGTTTTATTCTGGTTAAGCCTTGTAATAAAGGAAGAGGTTTGAAAAGAACTCTTAAAGATAGTTAGGATGATGTGTTTTTAATTGTTTAGATGTGCTAGATGATTTATACCAACAATAGGTGAATCTAGGTGATTTACACCTCATAGGTGATAATCTTTAAGATGGTCAAGAAGTAAATAAGGAGGTTGATAATCAGGTTGCACAACAAGGTGGGCCTTTGCATGCTCAAATGGATACTAACCTTGTTCCTAAGAATACTTGTGTAATAGTTTCAACTAAAAATAATATGAGTTATGATGAATTGGATTTTGAAATCTCTACTCCTTTGATTGAAAAGGAGAATATGGAGGTAGGGAAAGGGAGTAAAACACCTCCTTCTTTAGGACTTTAGCCAAAGAACCTCAAGAAGGGTGTTTTAGAAATACATCTCAAGTTGGGTTGAAAGAAAGATCAGGATAAGATTAAATTGATGGGGGAGACTTTGGTGGAATCACCTAGTTGGTTAAAACCATTTACTCACACTACTCCAACTCTAAAAAATTATTGTCCTTTCTTGGAATGTAAGGGGCTTGAATAGTGGCCCTAGACATTTTTTTTGTGAGATTTGGTCAAATTTCATTCGTTGGATATTATCTTTATCTTGAAGACTAAGTTATCTATGGAAAGTATGTATAGTGTGGCTTCTAAAATTTGGTGGAGAAGCCATGGTGAGTGTATCGGTGCTCAAAGTAATGCAAGGGTTATTGCTTGTCTATGGAACCCACTAAGGATTACTCCACTTTGGTGGATTTTTAGTAGATCTTCAATCTCTATGGTTTCTTCCAGTATGGAGTTTGGAGAGATTTTGCTTCTCTCTAATGTTTATGCTTGAACTAATTTTCTTTGAAAATCCCATTTTTGGTCCCATATTCAATATATTTGGTCCCTAATTCCCTTATACTTGTGGATATTAGGTGGGGAATTTAATTCCATTACTAGTTTGGAGGAAAAAGGAGGGGGTGTGGAAAGGATAGAGCCTTATTCAATCCTTCTCAAATATAATATACTTTTCTTAATATTGATGGACATAAAACCTAGTAATGGGCTATTTACTTGGAATAATAGTGGGTGTGGCCAAGACTCTATCACAGAGAGATTAGATAGGTTTTTGGTATCAATATTTTGGTTTGGTAACAAATGGGCCTCTTGCTCTGAGATTTTGGAGTGAAGGGTTTGAATCACTAGTCCATCAAACTCTTGGTCTCATTGGTGGGGCTATAAAGGATCCATATTTTAAGTTCCAACTTATGTGGTGACATGATCCTTAGCTGTAGGACCTTATGTTGAACTATTGGATTTTAGGTAGACCAAATTATGGTATGAAAATGTATTCCTTTGTCAAAAGATTACAATTTGTGAAGCAACAAATCAAGAAGTGAAATAGGTAGTGTTTTCATAACATATTTCTCACCACAATTGTTGCTCATTCATAGTTAGATGCTATCACCCGAAAATTTAGAGACTTTGTACTTATAGAGGGATCTCTTAAGGAAGAATCACAAGCCTTAAAGGATCTTGAGGAATTGGAATTGTGTGAGGATATTTATTTGAAACAAAAGGCATGACTTGAGTAGCTTCAAGAGGGTAATAAGAATACAACTTTCTTTCTTAATTTAGTCAAGGATAGAAGAAATGGGAATATGATTTCCTCTCTTGTGTCTTCCTTGGGAGTCCAACTAACTTCCTTGAAGGAAATTTCCATGGAGGCCTCTTGATATTATTCGACTTTGTTCATGGAAGATTCACCTCCTGCATTTGATGAAGAAAATCATATTCTAGCTTGTGTTCCCTCTATTGTTTCTATAGAAATGAATGAGAGGCTTATTAGTCCCATTTATTTAGAGGAGATTGAGGGAGTAGTTTTTCAGATAAAGAAAGGGAAAGTCCCTGGTCTTGATGGATTCTCAGTTGAATTATTTCAAGAATTTTGAAAAATTATAAAATTTGACTTGTTGGAGGTGGTGTAAGAATCTCAAAGGAATAAATAGATGTTGAGAGCTATGAATTCTACATTTTTTTCCCTTATCCCCAAGTGTGAAGGGGCTAATTCGTTGAGCTTGTTTAGACCCATAGATCTATGTAGTATAGTGTATAAGATTCTCTCTAAGGTTATTGTGGATAGGCTAAACCTTGGATTAAAACCCTTATTTTAGAAGATTGGGGTGGATTTATGGTAGATAGACAAATATTGGATGGAGTGGCCATTGATGTTGAGGTCATCCATTCTGTGGTAACTTCAAGGGAGAAGGATATGTTTATCAAACTTGATATGGCCAAATATTGATCGGATCAGGTAGTCATTCCTTTAGAAAGTGTTGCTAGCCTTTGGTTTTAGTGATGATTAGGCTAACTAGGAGATGAGTTGTGTTACTTCTACCTTATTTCCATTCTTATTAATGGTGATCCCTCTACCTTTTTTGGTTCCTCAAGAGGTCTTCGAAATGGATATCCTTTATCACCTTATCTATTTATTTTTTTGGCTAAGGTTCTAGGAAGGGTCATCAAATCTCATGTAAGTCAAGGCTTTATTCAAGGTTGGTGTTGGGGCAATGAGTTGTCATCTCAATCACATATGCAGTTTTTTTATGATACTAAATTGATGAGATTTTCCAAGGTTAAAGAGGATTCCAACTTCATATAGGCATTGGATATTTATCTTGTGACCTTAGGTCAACAAAATAATGAAGGTAAATCCTCCATTTTTCAATACCCCTCTTCACATTCAACAAAGAATTACTTGGATTCTTATATTCCAAATTGGAGCTCTTCCTTTTGTGTATCTTGGTATTCCCCTCTCAATTGGATCATTTCCTAAGGGAACTTGCCAAAATGTGTTGGATAAATTTTAGGTGAAGGTTAGCCATTAGACACATAGGTGGCTCTCTTTTGCAAGGAGAGTTTT